>JARHVA010000611.1:3145000-3245000 GCA_037957365.1 Torreya grandis | reverse complement strand
CTACACCCCCTACCCAACCACCCATTTGTCTACATTCATTGTGACATCTCCCCCTCTTTTGTATCAAACTTATTTATACACCTTGTGATGACCTTGATTTGGTCATTATTAAATGCTTCAACCAATCTAGCCTTGTTGAACTTTTTTTACACCACCTCATGTGTGACCAGACCATTCATGTTTTTTTAGGAGCACTTCCTACCCTAGATACTTAAGTAAAAATTTAACATTTATATGACATTTAATATGCATAACCTAATTATCTATAACCAATGGTGGGGACATATTACCTTGTCACTTACTCTAGAACTTAAAAGTCCTATTATCAACATTGGCCACTTTTTGTCTTTGCATGATTTTATGCCCTTATCATCGTGTCGCACCTTGTGTGTGTAGTTTTGTTTTAGTACCTACACCTTATTTATTTTTACAAAACCATGACATATATTCTATATTACCTTATTTACTCTTAGTTTGAGGGGGAATACCCTCCTCCCATACTTGAGGCAACTAACCCTAAACTATCAACCTTCCATTTTTGTTTTATGACTTACTAACCTAAAGCTACATAATTAAAAGGGGAAAAATATAGTCAACTAAAAACATCCCCTTGAATTTTTTTAGTATCACATCACCTTAGACCTATTCTCAAACATTATTTAACTATCTATCTAGTCAGGTCACCCTTTACACCTAGCCACCAAACATTTTAACATGCTCTCCTTGGCTCTTTTTAGCTATTTTTGCACCAAGGGATTGATCTTCAATGGTCACCATAGTTGTCGATGGTTAGGTATCCACCCTTACAAAAACAAAAAATCATCCATCTATGGATGATCTTGCATATGTAAAATAGAAACTTTCCCATGCACATCTTAATCTTGCTTTCTTCTAGAATGAGCATCTTTATCCTCATAACTTAGAAACTTTCCCTCAAAGCTTCTCTCTTCACTTAGCAAGTTTTTTCTATAAATTTAGGGCTCTTGGGAGAGTTATGGATCAAAAAAATTTCATATCCAGGCTCTCTTGTTTTCCTTGTGCAAGCATCTAATGTCCCAAAACCTTATCCATGTGATTCTCAAAAGTTAAAGTATCTTTTCTTAGCTCAAACCTCTTCATCACTCAGCTATCAAATTTTCAACATAACAAAGGTACTTTGTTTTATTTTTAGTATTTTCTACTCTTCATTTTTTCTCTTGATCAATTATTCTAAACCCTCTTCCCCACTCCTAATAATAACCTAATATGCTTTTATCCATAGATACCCCCTTTCATCCATAGATACCCCATTTCATCCACCAAATACACTTTTTAACGCATTCTATAAATTCATTAACAAGTAACCATATCTAATTATAATAACCATCAATGGTTATAATAACCATCAGTGGTCACCCAATCATCACCAGTCAGTATAATTATTGATGGTCATCTTGACTACCGATAGTCACTATCATTCCAAAATAACAATTTATTATTTTGACTCCACTTGCACCCTACCATATCTCATTTAGCCTTTTGACCAATGTATAACCCCTCTTCTGACCTCTCTTGATCTGAACATAATTTATCTTTTACATGTAGATGACCTTACCTAGATTAGCACAAGAAGTTGATAGCATATTTAACCTCCCCATTAATCTACAACACTTCTTCATTGACTAAAGTAACATTGCGTTCAAGTTAGCTCTATGTGCTAAGGTTTTCACATCTAATTACGAAGATGTCGATGAAAAAATAGCTATAATCCAAGAGGATATTAATGAAGCTACTACATTTTGAAATCATTATTTTGATAATATCAATCTTAATTTAGAATATATCTCTTTTATATTGATCATCTTCATCATTTCCATATCTATCTTTTATAATTTCTCTTTTATCAATAATCTTGAATGTTGAAAAAGGGCTTACAACTATTTAAGGAAGCACATTCCATTTTTGGGATTGGTTTCTTACCAAGCAGTCCCTTACATTTCTATTAACATATTTTTAGTTAGTTCATGTGATTTTTAGGTCATTCTTCCCTAGCCAAAGAAGGATTTCTCACTTCACCTGGTCATCAATGAGCATATGGAAGTATATGCATAATTTCTTATTAGATTTAGGAGAATCTACTAATATCATGCCTAGAAGTATATGCAATTAACATGGTTTAACACCTATAAAGTCTAATAGGGTTTTCACCTAATTAGACAAATCTAAGGTTAAAGTTGTAAGAAAATTATTAAATGTTCATATGTAACTAGCTTCTGAGTTTAGGGTGCAATAATTCATTGATATTCATGTGGTTGAAATACTAGATGTTTATGGAATCTTATTGAGTAGGGAATGGACTAAGGATTTGAATGGTTACATGTCCACAGATTGCTCAAATTTGTGGATACCTTGGAAGGGCTTCCCTAATCAGAGCAGAGTTGAAAGAGAACCAAGAATGAAGCATATGATAACTAAATAAAATTTTATGAATGAGAGGGTCAACATAATAAGCTTAGACTTGGGGGTTTTCACCTTAGAGGTTGACAAGGTATGTGATACCAAGAATTCTTATGTTATTCTTGGATTATGGAAATTTTAATTTTATGGTGCTAGGTGTAATTATAGATTAGGTGTTGGTATTGTTTTAACTAACCCCACTAATAAAAGGTACCATGCTTCTTATAAACTCTAATTCACTTGTACTAACAATCTCACTGAATATGAAGCTCTTATCCTTAGATTACAATTTTCTATAAGAACCAAGGTCAAAGAACTATTAGTTTGTGGGGATTAAGAACTAGCAATTAACCAGATTAGAAACAATTACTAATATAATATCTCATACCTTAAAAGGTATAAATTTAGATTTTGGGATTTGATTGAATCCTTTGATTCCTTTCACATCACTTCCACCCAAGGGAAGAGAATAAAGAAGCTGATTAATTGGCATCTGTTGTAGCTAACCTCATGCCCAATCAAGATTCCCCTAATTTCATCATTGAGTTGATCCCTTATCCTTTAGTGCCTGATAATGTTCATCACTTCTAAGTATTTAATGATTATTAGTATATATTAGATTTCATGACCAATTATGGAGCATTTGATGCTCATACCATTGATGAAGTTGATGAAAGTACATCTAGGGAAGATAAATCTAATGTTAAAATCATTCATCTAAGTGAAAATAAGATCCCAAAAGGAATGATTGCTTTAGAGATACTATTTTATCAAGACAAAATTATTGGTATTTCTAAGGTTTCCAAGGTAAATGGGAAAGACTATAATACTATTGATCTAGGCCTTCATGATCAACCCCGACTGGTAAATATTGGGAAGGCTTACACAAATTTTGAATAAAAAAAGCTAAGTAACTTCTTGCCTAATATAGAGATGTCATAACATGGTCCTATGATGACTTAAATATCTTTGATCCAAGATTCATCACACATACTATACCCCTTAAAGAGAGATGCAAACTATTTATCAAAAACAAAGGCTTGTAAATCCTATATTAGAACCAATGGTATTTAAAGAGGTTAAAAAACTCTTAGATACTAGGATAGTTTTCCCCATTAGGTACTCTACCTGGGTGGCCAATTTGATTCCAATAAAGAAGAAGAATGGTGAGATTAGACCTTGTATAGACTTCAAAAATTTAAACAAAGCATTAGATAAAGACAACTACACCCTTCCTTCCTTAGACCAAGTAATTCAAGTTTTTTTAAGATCATCTATGATGTCCTTTTTTGATGGATTTTTAGGTTATAACAAATTATTGGCCAATAGAGAGGATAGGATGAAAATAACCTTCACAATAAAGTGGGGAACCTTCACTTACAAGAGAATGCCCTTTGGACTAATCAATGTAGGAGCCACCTTCCAAAGAGATATGGACCATGACTTCCAAGGCCTTATTGGTAAGTGAATTATCATATATATGGATGATCTAACATTCTTTTCTAAAAATAGGGAAGATCACTTGATACATTTACAATAAGTTTTTGAAAGATGTAGAAGGAATGACATTTCTTTGAACCCTAAGAAGATTATCTTTTATGTGACTGAAGGGAAATTATTAGGTCATGTTATAACTAAGGATGGTATCTCTATATATATTAAAAGAGTGGAGGCCATATCTAGAAAAAAACCTCTAAATAGTAAAAAAGAGCTAAAGTCATTTTTTGGTAAGATAAATTTTGTAAGAAGGTTTATCTCTAGTTTTGCAAAAATTGTCAAACCACTAAATGACATGCTGAAGGAGGATTCCAAAGTCACATGGAATGAATATTCCAAGAAGGCATTACATGATATTAAGGATGCCATCAGTCAAGCTCTAGTCCTTATAAGTCCTAAATTTTCAAGGGAATTCTACCTCTATTCTTTTGCATCTAACCACACTATGGTTTAGTGTCAACTCAAAAAATTGAAGGGTGTGACCACCCAATTGCTTTTATGAGTAAAATTTTAAAGAATTTTGAGTTAAATTATTAATTTATTGATAAATAGGTTTATGCATTAGTCAAGGTAGTTAAGAAACTTAGGCATTACATCCTTAGAAATAAGGTGTATGCCATCTTACTTGACCCTACCACCAAACTTATGTTAATTCAAAATGAATTGGGAGAACATAGAGGTAAATGGATGTCAATCTTGTAATAATATGACCTATAGATGAAAACAACAAAGTTGCTAAGGTGCCAAGGTTTAATTTACATGATTTCTAATACTAACCCTAGGCTAAGTATTATGCAGGTGGATCAACAAAACTTTCAAGCTAATGAGTGGTATGATCCCATCATATATTTACTAATTAATGGTACTTGTCTTATAGGTCTATCTAAGGAAAAAAGGAGGGCCCTAAGGATAAATGCAACCCACTACTTGATCAAGATTTAAATATTGTATAGAAAGAAATTTGAAAGAATCTACTTGAGATGTGTTTCACAAGAATAAGCTACCCAAATCATGAGCACCTTTCATGAAAATCTAGGTAGTGGACATCCATCTGGGAAAACCACAACCCATAAAATTCTTAGAGCTAGTTATTATTGGCCAACTATTTTTAAAGATGTTCATAAACATGTGAGGGAATGTCATTCATGCCAAAGTTTTAGCACCAAAGAACTAAAGGCAACAATGCCTATGTAGCTAGTCATGATTGACAAACCCTTTTCTCAATGGGGGATAGACTTTATTGGAGTAATCAACCCTAAATCATTTGAAGGTCATAAATATGTTCTTACTACCAAAGACTCTTATAGAAGGTGGAATAAATTTGTATCCACCAAGAAATGCAAAATTGAGGAAGTGATTAACTTCTTAGAAGAAAACATTTGTACCATGTTTGGGACTCTAGTATCTCTAATATGTGATAATGGATCTACCTTTACATCCATAAAAATGACTGAATGGGCCTATGATAATGACATCACTCTCAAGTTTGCATCTAGCCATTATCCCTAAGGGAATGGAATCTCTAAGTCAATAAATTAAAACCTAATGAAGACAATAAGAAGTATACTAAAGGCAAACCTAAGAATTGGTACAAGCTCCTTAAACTTTCACTTTGGGCTGTAAGATAAGGATTAAGCAAGCCTTAAGAGAATCACCATTCCTATTGGTGTATGAATAGGAACCCATCTTTCCCATCACTCTCAATTTACCTACATATAGATTTATGCAAGAATACATGGAGGTGTGACAAGAGATGGTCAATTCTATATTATTGGATATAATTTAGATGGAAAATGCAAGGGAAAAAGCCTATGTTGACTTTATCAAACATCAAACCATAGTCAAGAGATGGTTTGATAAAAGGTCCAAAATCAAGGTGTTTAGGCGAGGATACCTAGTTATTCTTTGGGACTGGCATCTGAACCTAAGGGTAAGCATGGAAAATTCACTCCTTTGTGGATTGGCTCATATCAGATTACATAAATAGTGGGAAATAACACCTTTAAACTCAAAGACTTATAAAGAGTAGAGTTCACACTGCCCACCAATGGGTAGTATCTCAACATTATTTCTCTATTGCTCCTCCTAAGATCTTCATGAAGTAAACTATAATATGATTAGACTAGTGTAGGTAGGTTAGTTTATTTCCATGTTTTTTTTCCTTTTTATCCCTTGTTTTTACATAAGCATGTACATATTTTCTTATTTTCCTTTACTATTGTCTTTCTTTCTATTATGTATTTCTTTCATGTTACTTGGTTCCATGATTACAATAATTCCTATAGATAATATTGAGCTCATAATTTATGAATTTTCCTTAAAACATGCCCCCCTAATTCATAAATGAAGGTATGAACCCCTTGCATAGAGTGGCCATGGGTATGAAACATAAAGCATGATGTTATATCTTAGAGTAATTAATAAAGACCAATGGAAAGGAATAATTTCATTAGACCCTAACCATTATCTTGACCTCAAACTAGTTTTAAGAGGACTTGCACTTATGGGATGAAGACTCAAATTGTCAGGGTATACCCAAAACTAACACTTAATTAACATCCTTGCCTGGGATAAGAGTTACAACCATATGTGATTTTCCAAAGATCAAATATTTGACCAAATCTTAAAGCCTGGCTATCTTGGTTCCCAACCTCTTTGAAATCATTAAATATCTAAGAAAATTCAAAAATAAGGATACAATGCAAAAATAGAAGCTTTCATATACTGGTAATTCTAGTAATCTCCACTAGGGCTATAGACATCTGGCTACTAGTGGAACAAGTCCATGAGTGGAGCCAAAGGCATATCTATCAGGGCTATGGATGCCAAGGTATAAGCCTTCCCTAAGTTAAAATTATGGTTCATAATGAACTTTTTAGTATACTATAAGTCAATGTAAGTGATTAAGGTCATCAAACTAGAAGTTATTTCTTGAATCCCATGGTAAATAGTAAGTGGAATCAAAAAACACACATAATTTGGGTATATCTTGGTATTTGACCTTAAGTTTACTCATGCAAGGTTGTTTCAACCAGAATCTGATCTAGATGGTGGTTTTGATCAAGTGAGGTAGATGACCTAATCATTTGTCTAAACCCAAAGTCTATAGTTTATAATTTAGTGTTATGTTTCCCCCATAAGTTGCCATTTATTGGGACCAACATACCCCCATTCTCTTAAGATTAATACCCTTGAGAAACCCTTATTATAAAACATGGACATTTCAACATGTTAAGGTATTTTATAGAATTTGAAGATCATCTAATTTATTAAAGGACAGACTGGTGTGGTTTTATTTTGTCTTAATCTTGACTAACATTGCTAATGAAGTTCATTTTGACTATTAGTTGCAAGTTTTATGGTGTGTATCCCTAATAATTCTATATTCTAAAACCTTGACAAACCTTTAGTTCATATTTAAATAAAGGTGAGAAATAAATTGGTAGGAACCATTTTAAAACTCATTTATAAACTTAAATATAAAACACATATTCTAGGTTTAGTTATTTTTTTTTAACAACCTGACTAATAAACTTGACCCCCCTCATTATTTCACCTTTTTTAATTTCCTTATAGCCTAAATAATGTTTTCATGAAGGGTCCCTTTCAATATTTCCCAACTTAGCCTGAGGTTCTAGTACTAAGGCCCCAACGTATTCATTAACACAATCATGACCTTAGTCTTAATACCTTAGCCTAAATATTTTATATCCCCATGTTCCTAACTTAAATTATTTACATCTCACAGGATCCTATGGTTGTGACTTTATCATGAAATTTGATTTAATGGAGCAAAGATAACCTAAAAACATAGCTTAAATAACATGCATCTTGGATAATCTGATGATCCATGCTTCCTGGCAAGGACCCAATTAGATGAAGCAAAGCATAATTAAAAAGTCAAAAGGATACAGGGAGCCCAAAAGGTGAACATGTGACACCATTACATTTGAGGACTAAAAGGAAAGGGGACCCACTTAACATGACAACCAATCAAAATCAAGTCTCCAGATCAAGATCCCATGGCAGTTACTTTATCATGGTATTTGATCTAATGGAAATAATTAAAATTGAGACCCTTAGAAGCATCACAAAAATGCCAAGTGGCATCTTCGCATTTGACCCTAAATATTTTAATGAACTTAAAATTGACGTTCACATGATTGTCATTTAAATGTCTAAAAAGACTAACTTGACACCCATGCAATTTTCAAAAATAAGTCCATTGAAATGAAAACTAGTTTAAACTTGACATCCAATCAACCATCAATTGATTCTTATGAAGGTGTATTTGATGCCCATGAGACTGTCAATTTTAAATCGATGAAAATTTCTTTCTCAGTGTTCAAAGAACATCCTAAAACCCTATTTTATACTCTAAATTGGATCATCAAGCTAAGGGAAATGCTTAAAATATGCCTGAAATGGAAGGCCTCGATCTTTAGAACACAAATATATGTAAGAAATATACCTAGCCTAAGTCTATGCTTTAAAGGATCCACATTGCATTTTGCATAATGGACCTTAAATCATAGACTTACCTTATGTAAAATTTAGATAATCATTTCATGTTGAACCTATTTTGATCATGGTTTATGACACATGGCATAAATATTTTAGCCTAATGTTTTCATTCTATTTTTTAAACACAATGCATACATTAACCTAGAGTGTTTATACATTTAACCCTTTTTAAATCATAACTTAGGTTTAAATTCCTTAACTTAAGGTTTGTCCTATGCTTAATAAACACAAAACAAACCTTATCCTAAGGGATATAATCCTAAGTTGTGACTTTTAAAAGTGTACTAACTTAATGTTTAGGTATTTCTATAGATCAATGGTCTTCACTTTGTTGATGGGTTTGATCCAATGGTGTGAAAGTCCCTAGATAATTTTCAATAAAACCCCAAGAACCCATAGACCTGCTGCATGGCCAATGATTATTCAAAAAAGAACTAAAATAAGATTTAGAACATGGGGAAGATGTATGAGCATGTTAAGTGTCATGAACACAAGGCTTAAGACCAAAAAACCAATTAAAAGATAGTGGCCTAGATTATGATTAATAGCTCATGCTAATCTAAGATTTTGATCCTAAAATGTGAAATAAAGAAAGTATTTTAAATGCCAACAACTAGTATTCAAATGGCATTTATGAAAAATGTTATGAAAGATCCAAACAAGTGCCACATAAGCTCCACACAAGAAAAAAAGAATAAAACTAAAGATCTTATGGGCTTGAAAAGATAAAGGTATAAAGGTAGGGTTCCAAATAAAATCTAGAATATGTATAAGCTAAAGCCTAGATATCTTCCACCATTAAATCTCTAGAACCCTAAACCCTACATAAAAGGCAACCTAATTAGGCTCAATTTACTATCAAAGTAAAATTAATTGTGTTCCCAAGTGTAAGAGATCTTCCATGAAAATAATCTTTAATTCAACATGAGTAATTGGTAGAGACAAGGATCATGATATCCAATAGATAGTAATTAAAGGAAGAGGTTGCACTCTATTTGATGATAGATAGTGAGGGTATGGTATTCAAGGATACATAACTAAACCTCACCACATTGAACATCCATGGCATCAAGAATTGGTCTAAGCTCTTCTTCATGGTAAAAGAATTACAACCTATCTCAAAGGAATAATAAAGAAATGCCACCACCAATAGATGACACTATGACCAAGTTTTAATCCAGATGGTTGGCCTCCATCATACTATGGAAAAATCAAAGGTATTGCACTGCATTGATGTCTTTGCCCCCATTTTTGTTGATTTTAGGATAGATGGTGAATGGATCATTAGGGAAGGTAACTCAAAATGGGTAGCATACATTTCCCCTATTGATTTTGAAGATTACTATAAGCTCCCTCTTCCCCATGTGGACCTTCCCAAGATGAGGGAATGGACCA
The DNA here is from genome assembly GCA_037957365.1 of Torreya grandis. Classification (NCBI taxonomy): domain Eukaryota; kingdom Viridiplantae; phylum Streptophyta; class Pinopsida; order Cupressales; family Taxaceae; genus Torreya; species Torreya grandis. The sequence goes on along the minus strand of JARHVA010000611.1, from coordinate 3,235,148 downwards.
ATAACCATGACCTAGACTCTATCCTCAAACCTTGGTTAAACCAAAGAGCTCACATCTTAAGAACCCTTGATGGAAAAATCCCTATCATATAGTTCAGAGAAGGTATTAGGGTGATGATGACCTTGTTGAATAGAGATTTTGGTGCCCCTTCAACTACTTAAATAAGATTTGGGTCTCATATGTACACTTCTTGATGGAAGAAAAACTTACCCCTCTAATAAGAGATTTGATCAACATATTCCTTCCCAAGCAATTCATCACCATTAAGATTAACACCTCCAAGAAATTATACATGATGTCATACCTACATGATGTCATTCTTGCTTTAGTAACCTTCCATAGCATTAGGAATTGGTCCCCAAAGGGTAGGACAACCATCTCACACCACTATTCCAAGCTACACATCTTCAAGTACAAGAATCACATGTAATTTATTTGTGACTACATTTACCCTGATATAGTGAAGGCCATCATAGGTGTCCCCATGCCTAGACTCCACCCCTCATCAAAATATATGTTGAAATAATAGGGGACATATGTTATTATCCTAATTACATAGTCATTAGGATATAATAAATCATGTTCCAACCTTATAGACTACCAGTGCATATCTCTAATAAGCTTTTTGAGAAAGAAGTTCCTTATAGCTCATCTTTGGCATTAACAAGGCTTGCAAGGAAAAAAGGAAGGGTATCCTTCACCCCTTTCCCTTGGATATTAGGAAAATCATAATTAAATATTAGAATCAAGTGGAAGTTATGGTCACACAAAGTAATTCATTTGGTTTTTAACTAGATGAACTCAAAATGTGGGATCCACAGAACAAGGTGAGATAACATCTAAAGGACAAAAATCTCAAGCTTGAGTATGTAGACCAACTGGGTTTCCATGACACCATATACATTGGAGATATGAATTATGAAGAAGTTTTTTCTAGGATCCAAGGCCACAAAATCAAGATAGAGCATAGATTGACTAAATATTACAAGGCATCTAGGGAAACTTGGTAGGTATATCCTTTGCAATACCACCTACTACCTGGGCCATCTAGGATAGCTCATGAATAACCTCAGGTAGAGCAACCATAGTAATCCCAATAGTAGGTTGAGAAAAGTCAAGATGATCAAGGAAAAGGAAAGGAGAAGCTTAGAAAGATAATATTAGAATAAAGACCTAGAGAAGGACCCTTAATTTCAACCATACAACAAAAGCCACCTTCCCTAGTCTAGTACATTGACATGATAGCCTTAGATCTGGAAGAGACACTTGAGGGTGCCCTTAAAGAACTTGTAGATTCCTATGGCTTAAGTGGAGAGAAAGACCCCTTGGAGGAAATAATAGTAAAGGAGATGATTCATTTTGCACCTCAAGAGAAGAGGAAGGTAGAATTGGCCTTGGTCTTAGTATAACTAAGGAAAAAACCTAGATTGACCTTCACTCATCCCACTAGTGATGTCAATCTCTTCAGTGATAAATTTCTAATTCATGAACTAGTCATTCCTGACTAGTTCATCTATGGAAAATTGTAAAAGATCCCATCTCTCTCCCACTCGTGGGCTATGACAAGGGTTGGTGTAGATGTGCATGATGGCATTAAGCCTTGGATAAGGGTTATGATGATGGAGTAGGAAGAGAGAAGGATTATATTTCTCCAAGGACTAAAAGGCTAAAATATGGATGCTCATGGAGCATCTACTAGCTCAAGTATGGAGGTCCTAGAACCCTCTCAATTCAAGAAACTAGTTACTACTATCCATTTAAACCTTAAAATCGCTAGGTTGAAAAGAATGACAACCAAGATAGCTATGGTTGGGATAAAATAATTAACCTTTCAGAAGGTGGAACCATTTTTGGGACTAACCCCAGTGGGTGGCCAATAGCTTGGTGAGGCTGTAATTCATGAGGAAGATGTGGAAAGTTTGATAGAAGCACAATCACAATAATCTAAGGCTGGAGTCTAGGGTGTAAAATAAAGGATCCATAATTTAGAAAGAGAAAGGGAGAATTTACAAACACATAATATCTTATCAGTCCTAGAGGCCATGATCATGATGCTTGATGAGTCATTTTATGACATGTTTGAGGCACTAAATTCAATGAAGATGAGACAAAGTGAATTAGAGGACCAAGATACATTACCCAAAGACTTGGTCACCTAATAGAAAGCCTTAGAGGATAGGATTGCTTAGCTTCTAAACATTTAAGCAAAGAAATAGATCCCAAACTTTAGAACCATATGTATGGGACAGCTATGCACAATCATAGGGATTTTTATTGATAAGGTTCAAATCTTGAGTACATGGCATACGAATGTAAAGAGGCTTATAAGAGATGACAAAGGGATCATTATCAGAATTAAACAACTTTTTGGGACCATGCTTGTTAATCCTACACAAGATATTGTCCTTGGCCTCATTAGTGATGAAGAGTTTAAGCATAGGGCCACTTTGGTGACTCAAGATATCCATGGTAAAAGAAAAAGCTAGTCTGGACAAGATAATAGCAAGATCTTGGATATGATATTCAATATAGGTGAGAGGATCAATGAAGCTAGAAGCATCAAGGAGGCCTTGGCCAGAAATGACAAAGAAATTGATGAGCTAGCAGACCAAAAGGAGTGTATCATTAAGTCTCCTGTAGATCTCAAGTTGATTAATGAACATCATAAGAGGGCCATGAACACCCTCCAACAAAAAATATGGGCCTCACCAATAAGTTAGATCAATATTATATTCTAATAGAAATTAGGTAACATTTTATAATAAAATATTATATTGTAAAGGCATATGTTAGTTTTTTAGCATATTTGCCTCTAGGTCAGTATGATTTGGGAAGCATGTGTATTATAGAGCTTGTAAGGACAACTGTCCTTACATTTGTACACCTATATTTTGTAACTCACCGTTATATTTCCCTTTCTTTCTATAAAGGCATGTATCACCATTGTAAAAAAGGAGAGATTTCTGAGCAACTTGTTATACTTGAAACAATTAATAAAATCAAGGAATTCTACAAGGATTGTCCATTTTGGTGTGTTAATTGCTAATGTAGCTTTTCTCTTAATTGTTAGTAGAGGTCTTGAATTTTAATAATGTCTTTAAATTTTGAATAACATTCTTTAATCATAAGGTTTTTTATTTTTGCCAATTCTAGATTAGTTTAAATACTTAGGTTCTTCTTCATTTCATTTTGATCTATATTTAGATATTCAATGGCTATTTGATTATAGTGGTAAACCCCCAAAGTAGACATGGTTCTTACTTGTGATTCTTAAATGTTTTCCTCTAAAGTTTGCCTGATATATAGTGAGATTTGAGTTTAGGTTATGTTGAATTATATATTTTTTAAATGTGTATTTAGTTGCCATTAATACATTGTCATAATGTTCAGGACTAAAATTGATGATCACTTTTTTCTTTTCTACCTTACCCTTCTCTTTGCTCTTTTTTACACCATGATCACTTTAGTTTTATCCATATTATAAATACCCATTTAGATTAATATGTAGCTTAAATTAGGAATGTGATTAACTAAGTATCAATAGGGATTCACAAAAAATAAGCCAAGGTGGCTCCCAACCACCAAAATTATATAAATATTGTGGAACAGTTATCTTACTCTACTTCTATTTCACTACAAGCAACCAGATTGTCAAAACCTACAACTCATGCTTTGAATTTTCTAAATTCTAAAATGAGAAGTGTTCTTTAAACACTACAGGCACCTGTGGTACATTTATAATCATCAAAACATATTTGATTATTTTAATTATTTTACTTGGTTTCTGACTATACAGCCTCCCTATAGGTGTGATTCCTCATCTCACTAAGACATTTCTCTATATGCTCTTCATTTATTGGTTCTACTCTTAAAACATCACCATTTTCTACTGGACATTCATTTTTTTATCTTTTTCTTATATTATACTTTCTAGGCATCTCCCTCCTTAGGTAACATCCCTTTTCTAGATGGCATCCTTCTCTATCCAAAAATTTGAGTTACTTATATGTCTATGTTTCCTTGAAGCAGTTGGTTCAAAAATTTGAAATGCTTCTTCCTTTTGCATCTCTCTTTACATCACAATTATTACTATCATGTACATTATTTTAATTTAAAATTTGCCTTATTTTTATTTGAATTCTCTTTACTTCTTATATCTAAAAAATTAAAAAAATATATATATTTGCTTTAATATTATAATTCACATTTAGCTTAGCAAGTCATTATTTTATTCCCCAATTAAAAAATCACAATTATAAAGGATGGAACCTCAAGTTTATTTCCTGTAATCTTTATTTATTTATTGGGTGACTTGGTTTCTTATTTTGTTTACAAATTAAACAATGTAACCCTCACTTTAACTTTTTTTAATTAAAAAAATCCATCTCTTTCCTACAATTTAGTTTGATTTTTTTATTAACAAAAAAAACAAAACTTTATTTCCTTCATTTTTATACACATCTTATGTAAAAATAATAAGAGATTTTTTATTACTTAAACCTCTCAAAGTATCTTTTTTTTTTAAAAAAAAATATTTAAATTCCTTTTATTAAAAAAAAGAGATTCATTCCTTTAAGTTATTTTCTTCAATTTACATCAAAAACATAGACCTTTTTTAGTTGATATTATCTTTAATGTATCAACTTGGGCATTTTTTTATCCATATTTTATTGCAATTCTCTATCTTTTTTTATCTCTCATTTATTACTAGTCATCTTTTTTGTATTCCAACAAGTCATTCCTTTGGTTCACTATCCCTCTTATGCCTTTGTTATTTAAGTGATTTTTTGCGTACTCACTTTTCAATCATTAGGTGCACTTTCAAGGCAGAATGAATTAATTTTTGACCTAATTTAAACTCATATTCACTAATTACTATTTATATAAATTGCATATGCAAATTATTTTCACTTTTAAACACTTGGTACACATAGTAGATGGTATGGATCCTCAACCAGATACAAAGACTACTTTAGCTAAAATTCAAGAAAAATGGCAAGCAAAAAATGATGAGGCCTTAGGATTGATTGGCATGGCCATGACCCCTGAATTACATGTCTATATTGATGTTTGTTCTCTTGTCTCTACTACTTAGTTTAAACTTAAATATATTTATGATGTTATGAATGAATCTCATAAAATTTAAATTCAAAATCAATTGTTTAATTTAAAGTACAATGACTTCAAGACTATGGATGATTTTTTGATTAAAGTTCATTCTTTGCATTCTCAATTAACTGGTTTAGGCGTTAAAATTTTAGATTTGAATTTAATTCATATTATCATGAAAAAATATTTGCCTTAACCTTTTCATCAATTTATTACTAATATTCATTCGCAACTAGCTTTTTCTACTCTCTCTACTATGTTGACATTTGAATTATTGTGTACCTTGTTGCATTAAGAAGAACAAAAGTTAATATAATTTGGTAGTCTTAAGACTAATAAACATGATTTTTTTATAAACACCAGCATAAGAATGGCAAAGAACATGTTGATTCTAATAATGCACATGAAAAGAAAGATCAAAAATCTAACTCTAAACCTAATAAAAAGTTAAAGTGTAATTATTATGACAAAATCACTCATGATGAATATCACTGATTTAAAAATAAATGTGATATAAAAATTAGAAATCTTAAGGTCAAAGACAATGCTAGCACTACTAATAATAAGACTCAAGAAAAATAAAAATCTAATACTAGAGCCACTTTTACTTGTGATTTATGCACTTTTCTTATTGAATAGATTGTTGATTCTAGTTTTTCTCAACATATGGCATTTAATTCTCAATTTTTTACCTATTTAGAACCAAATATTTTTAACAACCATTTAAGTCTAGTAAATCATACTTCTTACAATGTTGAAGCTATAGGAAATGTTAAAATCCCTAATAGTGAATTGCATGATGTCCTTCTTCTTCTTGATTTGAAATTGAAATTGAATTTACTGTCCATACCTCAATTATGAAAATATGACTACAAAGTAGAATTTATTAATGATACTTTTATGGTAAATCTACTAAGCAAGATTTTTAAGTAGTTTCTACTACTTTTATAGACAATGATAATTTTTTCAAATTTATTGGATTCTCTTCTACCTCATCTTCTCATTATTTGATTGTTTTAAATGATGCTAACTTGTGGCATTACCAAAGTCTTGCACTTATGAACAAACTTAATATGGTGCAAGGTTTTCTTAAAATTTCTCCCTCTACTTCTACTTGTAATGGTTGTATGGATGGTAAAATTTATAGAGAATATTTTTATAAAAATCACTCTTAGTGTGCTACTAAAAAGCTTCATATAGTTCATATTGATATTTTAGGGCCTATGAAAACTCCTTTTATTAATAGTGTTACTTATTCTTTAAATTTTGTTGATTATTGCACTAGGCGAGTTTTGGTTTTATTTCTTAAAAACTAAAGATCAAGTTTTAGACACTTTTTATTGAGTTTCATGCCTTTATTGAAAAATAATCTCTTTTTTATTTATGCATATTATACACTAATAATAGTAATAAATATGTTAACAACTAATTTATTTCATATTGTGAGTAATATGTAATTAAGCAAGAGAAAATTGTTTCCTGCACACCTGAGTAAAATGATGTTGTAGAACATAATCATAGGACTATCACTAAAATGGCTAGGTGTATGTTTTATGAAAAAAATATGCATTATAAATTTTGGGATAAAACCATTTATTTTTTTTTTTATCTTATTAATAGGAATCTTACTAATTTTTTTTAAATATTACACCTAAATAATCTTAGAGTGGTAGAAAACTTAACACATTTATGTGTTTTTGGTTATGATGTATTTGTTCATATTCTAATTGAAAAACGTAATAAATTAGATTTTAAAGAAGATACTTTTACATTTATTGGTTATGATGAATCATCTAAAGATTATATGGTTTATGATCCTCAGACAAACAAAATCAAGATTAAAAGGTATGTTAATAATAATAAAAATGGTGTACTTGATTGTGCTTCCAATTTTGATTCTCTTGATATAGTTTCTACTAATTTTTCTTTTGAGACTAGTGATGATCATAATGATGTGTTGCATAATTATGGAGTTCCTCCAATTCCTTATCATTCTTCTATTCTTTCTCCACCTAAAGTTATACCTAAGTGGGCCAAAACTACTATAGAAGATTCTAAAATTCATGTAGATCTCAATGATACTCATAGAACTAGGTAACAATTTTGTAATTATTCTTTAATGTCTAAACTTATGCATAATAATGATCCTCAAACTCTAAAATAAGCTCAAGGTCACCCTCAATGGGAAAAAAAATATTCATTATGAATACAAATCTTTGATTTCTAATAACACTTGGGACTTAGTTTTGGACTATCTAAAGGATACCATTTGGTAATTTTTAAATGATTGTTTAAAACTAAGTTCAATTCCAATAATCAAATTGTAAAATATAAAGGTAGACTAGTTGCTAGAGGTTTTTCACAAATTGAAAGAATTGATTATAATGAAATTTTTGCTCTTGTTGCTAAGATGCCCACAATTAAAGTTATTTTAGCTTTAGATACTCACATGCATTAGCATGTTTATCGAGTGGATGTTAGGATTGATTTCTTAAATGGTGACTTACATGAAGAAATTTATATGTCTCAACCCCCTAATTTTATTAAACAAGGAAATGAACATCTTATATGCAAGTTAAACAAAGTTATTTATGATTTAAAACAATCTCCTAGAGAATGGTACTTTAAAATCTATCAATTTTTATAGCTCAAATATTTACTCATAGTTCTAATGATCCTAATATTCTTGTCAAAAATAATCCAAATGGCATAGTTATCATTTTTTTGTATGTTGGTGACTTGATCATAACTGGTAGTAATAGTTTAATGGTTTCCTACATTAAAAATGATTTAAAGAATACCTTTGAAATGATTGATTTGGGACTTTTACATTAATTTTAGGCATTTAAGTTTGGAAAGAAAAGGATAGAATCTCTATTTATCAAATTAAATATGCATATGATTTATTATCTATGTTTAATATGTTATATTTCAAACCTATTGCTACTCCTTGTGAACTTGGTGTTAAATTACTCAATGACATGAAAAAAAACATCTGATTTAATTTTGCATAAAATCTATGAATATTTGGCCCTTGGTGTTTAAACAAAAGATTATCCCCTTGATGATATCTATCTAATGAATAAAAAAGAACCAATATGGAGATCATATGTTAAATTTTTATAATAATAATAATGTTCTTTTTATCTTTCCATCAAAATATTCATCATAGGATCAAAAAAATGCATTATTAGATATATATTTTCAATAACTTTCCAATGCTTCAAAAAAAAGATGAAATGGAGTCTAGATGTAAAATTTATGACAAAAAAAAAAGAAACTAAAATTTTTCCTCTAGGCTCGTGTGTCTCAGGATAGGAGAGTTGTCTAGATGTCCTTCTAAGCTATAGATCTATGGTTCAATTTTGCACAAAATCTATGGAAAGTGGCCATTGATTTTTTAGTCAAATATGATCTTATTGATAATATATACCCAATGAATCAAGTGATAACTAAAACAAATCCAAATGTGAAATCTATGCCACAATAATGATATTGAACCTGATGAGGCCCTCCATCCTTGTTGGCTCCTAAAGATCCAGTTATCTTGGGTGTAAATGTATCAAAGTGTGGCCTCTAATATTTGAATCAAATATGATCCCTTTGAAAATATCTATCCAACACACTAAGAAAGAATAAAAATGGAGACTAGGTGTGAAAGTATGCCAAAATAGAGATTTTGGACCTAATGGGACCCTTTGTCATTGTTGGATCTTAAAATATTGGATCTATGGGGTGAAAATGTATCAACTTGTGGCCTTTGATGTTTAAATCAAATATCATCCCCTAGATTATATTTATATAATGCATCAATTGATAACCAAAACATATATTGAATATGAAATTTATGCCAAAATGAATATTTTAGACCTAATGGGTCCCTTCATCCTTATCAACTCTTGAAGTTATAGATATTTATGGTTAGAAATATATCAAATTACGACCTTTAATGTCTGAAGAAAATATAATCCCCTTGACAATATCTATCTAATGCATCAAACTAGAACCAAAACAAAGATTGGATGTGAAAGTTATGCTAAAATGGAGATTTTGGACTTGATGGGGCCCTTTGTTCTTATTGGCTCTTGAAGTTCTAAATCTTTAGGGTAGAAATTATTTCAAATTATGGACTCTAATATTTAAATAAAATATTATCCACTTGATGATATATATTTAATGCATTAAATGAAAACCAAAATAGATATCAGATGTGAAAATTATGTCAAAATAGAAATTTTGGACTTGATGGGGCCCTTCATCCTTATTGGCTCTTGAATTTTTGGATCTATGAGATGAAAAATGTGTCATCTTATGGCATCTAGTGCCTAAATAAAATATGATCCCCTTGAATATATCTATCCAATTCATTAAGATAGAACCAAAATGGAGAGTGAAGGTGAAAGTTATACCAAAATAGAGATTTGAGACCTGATGGGGCCCTCTATCCTTATTAGCTCCTAAAGTTTGGGATCTATGGATTGAAACATGTATCAACTTATGACCTTTGATGTTTGAATCAAAGATTATCCCCTTGATAATATATATCTAATACATCAAATGAGAATTAAAATAGAGATTGGATGTGAAAGTTATGTTGAAATGGAGAACTGCACTTGTGCACATGAGGTGTGAATATTACTTTATTTATTCAATTTCTCAAAAATGAAATTTTCTAAAAATGAAACTTGTAGAAGACCTATTACACCTATGAGACCTATCTGATCTAGTGTAAAACATCTACTTTTTTTAAGTGGGAACCAAAATTTTAAAAAGTGTCATGAATTCAAATTTTGGGTAGAACAAGCCTAGTCAACCTTGTTGGGATTTAACACATGTTACAAAAATTTGTCAGCCTCACTGACCTAGTTTGAGACTTAATGGATCTATTTCATGCCAAATAAGGTTGACTAGACTGACCTTATTATCTAAATTATTGGGAGGTCTTAAGTCTAATCCTTGACTATAAATGCCCCCTTCACTTCATTTTTAAATAGAATATCATTTAAATATAGATCATTATAGCTCATAAATTTCCCTGTGCTATCATTTGGAAGTTTCAATACTTATGTTTTTGTATTGGATTAGTAATACTTGTCTTTTGGAGGTTTTGGATGCATAAAAAATCTTGAAGCCTAGATCTAATATATCCTTGTGATCCTTATAAGCCATAACTACCTCTTGCAAAGCACCATTGGCCAAGGGAGATATTGAGGCATAATGGGTTCACTTCAATAATTTAAGTATGTTCCTAGCCCTTCATAATTTGATAAGTAGATATTTTATAACTAATGGATTTAATTGTCTCTCTCCTCACTTCGATTACATCTATATTATCTTGAATAGAATTATATTTTCTTGATTATTATCTTCCCCATTTCTACCACAAGATTTATTTAACACTAAATTAGTTTGTATGTTTATTTACTATATTAGCTTATGTGTTTGTTTTTTATATTAACTAATTTCCATTTATTGCATTATAAGACCTAGTTAGGGTTATTACATGATGGCATTCAACTAAAGGCTTTGGAAACCTCTCCTTTTCTATTATGTAGTAAGAGATCCCTTGGTTAGGTTTAATGGATATATAATTTACCACAACCTTGATATCACAATGTATTAATAAGTGGATTGTTAGTTGATTACATTTTCAAAACTTGAATATTACTAAGGAGGATAAGTTGTAGATATATCTTATTTCACTTGCACACACTTCTTACCATATATTATATGGTTTAGTTATTTATTTCTACTACACTATTTTATTTCAGTGTATACCTCGATGTAAATTATTTCTTGATGATATTATCCTTGAAAAAGTTCATAAATTGATTTGATATGTATTCTGCCCCTCTATCAGTTCTTAAAATATTTATATTTTGGCCACTATTCTTTGTAACCATGGCTTTGAACTACTTGAACATTTCCAATGTCTGTAATTTGTTCTTGAAAAAATGCATCCCTGCCTTTATACTAAAATCATCTATGAATGTCATGAAATGTATATTCTTGGATAAGGAGGGAGTCTTCATAGGACCATACAAATCTAAATTTATCATCTCAAGATAATATTTTTCTCTCCATGACTTTCCCTTGAGAAAAGCACTCATATTTTACTTCCCCAAAATGCAGCCTTCATTAAATTTATTTGGTTGTTATATAAAATAAAACCCTCTGACCATTTTATTTTTATTAATAAGGTTTAGTGCACCAAAACCCAAATGATCATACCTTAGATGCCAAATGGTATAATCATCCACCATAATTGTTTTAAACATTTTGTCAAGCTCACTTTTCATCCTCAAAGGAAACATCATATTGTTTGTCATCTTAACTAATACTATTACTATTGTATCCACTTTTATCATAAATTATGCATTTGTCATATTCACATCTCACCTTATACCCTTTTTGGATAAATTGGCTAATGTTTATTAGGTTGTGGTTCAACCCAGACACATTATAAACATCTTAAATTTATCTCTTATCACCTTTCTTATTATGGATATAAATGTTGAATTTTCACATAATGGGAACCTTATCATTGTTTCTAATCTTAAATTTTGATTTTATTGATTCATGAATGATATTAAACATACCTTTGCTCCCACTCATGTGATTATTACAACCACTTTCAATATACTATATTTTTATACTACTATTATTAGTTATATTTCATGTTATAAAAAAAAATTCCCATTTATAATTCCTATTAGGTTCAGTCTCTTGTGTTGTAAATAAATTTAATCTTTGCATATTTAAATAATACTCTTTCTTTCTAAACTCACTAGCATAGTATCTATATTTCTTGCAATAACTATATCGTACATTATACTTATCATACATTTATGTATAAATACCTCTTAGAGTGTTATTTCTCCTTCCTCTTCCTCTTCCATGTGATTCATGATGATTTTTTCTTCCTCCTTCTTGGCTAATGCAAATTCTTCCTCTACCCTTATTATTTACTCATATGCCCCTTCCTCTTATATTCACATTTTTATTGAAATGTTGTTCATGTGAAGAGGTGGCTGACCTATTTAACCTTTGTTCATGATTTTACAAGGAATCCATCATCTCATCAATTTTCATTTGTCTCAAATATTAAGACTCTTCATTTGCAATCACTATAGGATCAAATCCGATTGAAGGCTCCTCAACAACTTATCTACAAGTTTATGATATTCAAGAGTGTCTTCATTTGTCTTAATTTAATTGAAAATAATAATTATCCTTGTAAATAAGTCTTTGATTTCTCATTTTATCTCATATTTAGGGTCTCAAAGGCCCTTCTCAGTAACTATAACTTTATTAGCTTCACCTTGTCACTACCTTGATAGGCATTTTATAAAATATCCCAAGATTTTTTGGAATGGGTAGTTTTATCTATCCTTGGAAAGATTGAATTATCAAATTCCATCTAAATATAGCTTAGAGTCTTGACATCATTATTTATATTCTATTTAAACAAAATCATTTATGCTTAAATGAGGGCATTGAAATATGTCAGGTATACAACTTTTGTATAACCACCTTCTACAAACTCACATAAATCTTATGAAAAAAAATCATATCCATCATGATGAACCATAAATAATATTTATTTCTTTAAAATATTGGTGGTTGGTCCCATGAATTACTGTTATTGGATGCCATTTTCAATATACCCTAAACACCTAAGACTCTGATACTAGTTGTTGGAAAAATAAATCCAAATATGAGAAGCACTAAAAACTAACCATGAAGTTGTCATAGAGGTTGTCTCTTGAAAAATTCTAGAGCTAATAAATATGATAGTCCAAACATAAAACAACAAGCTTAAAATGCTAAAAACATGGGAGCCAAAGTTTTAAACTAAAGACACATACACACATGCATATATTATATTGATTTAAAAAACTAATACAAAATGATTACAAGACATTAAATACAAATAAATTGTTATAACACACTCTCTTACAAATAACTTCAAAGCATCTATTGTTGACTACACATTCCCTTTATCTACTACTGCTATGTTTTCTTCTTTATTTGACTATTTTTTACTCACACAACTTGTTTCTTTATAAACACTCTATATTCTCCCTATATTATGTTGAATATGATTTTTATCATAATGATGTCATTCAAAACATTCATGTTACTTTGACCCTATTTTATGCTTTCTCTATTTTTTGTAAGATATTTTTGCATATATTTTTGTACTTACTTTATGTTCTAGACATAAACTATATTATGTCTCTTCCTATTTGTCTACATGTTGTCTAAACTAATTTTCCACCTACCACAAGCATTCTTGCTTATTTAAATAGATAAAAAATTTAAATTTTAAATTATGTGCATTAAAATTTTACCTTCAAGGGATCTCTAAAGATTTTAGGTGATAAGTGGAAGAAGGTAAGATTAAATATTTTTAACATGAATGGGGTGATACATGAGTGTTTCTTTATGGTTATATCCATCCATGTGATTTTAATTTAGGTTTTATTGGTATAAATATGATAATACACAATTTTGTAAATCCATTCTTAATAAAAATCTAGTGTTGTACATTCTTTTTCATCTTGTTTCTTCAATTAATTTCTAAGACCACAAAGCATGCTTCATGATCATATAAGTCATAGGTAGGGATCAGGGTGATGTCAAAGGCCTATAATTGATTCTCATCTCAAGAGAGTTAAACCACCATATCCTAAAACTCTTTTTTTATTATTAGTAAATGGTTTTGAAGGGACCATACTCAAAACAAGAGGCTCAAGAGCTAAAAAAGAAAGGAAGCTTCAAGACACAAGAAGGCTCAAAAGTTAGATAAAGTAGGAGTATAATCTAAGACATAAATAAAAGAGAGAACAACTCCCTTATTTTAATAAAGTAAAAAAACTATTAAAAAATAAAAGATAACAATAGTAGGGAGTAACTTGTTAGTGAAGGGTACCAAATCATCAATTCAACAACTCCATAGAACCAAAGTAGTGCCTGAGTAGTAATAGATCAGCCAAAATAGGGAGTTAGAATGAGATGAATCACTTAGTGAACTTGTTAAAACTATTCTTCAATCCCTCCAAAGCATTAAATATATTGAGTGCAATGATTTGAGAAGGGTCTATCTTGTTAATGGTGGCTAGAGTCAAAGTCTTTTTTTTGCCTCCTTTCCATAAACCTAGATGTAAGGTGCTAATGTTGCACACTTGTTTCATTGAAACTCAATAAACTCTAGAAAGGCCTGGTGAATGGATAAATGATCCATCTACCTTCTCTTAATATTTTTCATGGTTTCCTCCATGTATTTCATTCTCTTGAGAATTTTTTTATTATTTTTTTCTTGAATAGGGAGGAGTTATCCATTTTCTTCTTTCGCTTTCCACTAAACTTGTTGATCTAAGTGATCTCCTTCCTAAGATCATTGATTGCTTCCTCAAGCTTTATAATTTGACCATTGTGCCTAGGATATTTGAGATGGGAGGGATTAGAGTCCATATACTCTTTCCACATAGATTCAACACCATTATCATAGCCTTCACTATATGGCTATCATTTACCCATGTGGAGGTAGAGACATTGTTGAATGGAAGCACTGACTAGTCAATTCCACTACCCAATTTTTATCCACTCACAAATGGAATATTTTGATACCAAGATGAATCTAGATAATACTAATGCAATAAATATAGTTTTGAATGGTAGTATCGACCAACCAATTCCACTACCTAGCTATCACCCACTCACAAATGGCATATTTTGATATCGAGATGAATCTAGGCAATTCCCATGCTGATATAATGCCTCTGGGATAATTAAAATTTTAGTCAAACATGTTGGTTTTTAAAAAAATGGAATGGATCAAATAGATGTAATTTTTTTTAAATAATAATAATAATAAATGTTAGGTGAACGAACTAACTATAAGCTAAAAGCCATCTTAAATTCAGAATAAATAAACTTACTATATTTTTTAAATGACTTGATGCTTATAACAGATGTTGATAATTAAGAATAACTTTTCTATAAGATAACCATTAGAATTTATAAATTTGGAGGTATCCACTAGACCAATGAAATATAAGTATTTATAGATAAGTTTTGGAATATTATTCTAGCTAGCTATTATCATATACCTTTACACTTGTCCCAAGAAATGGCATGAATACATAGTTGGGTAAAGTTGACTCCCTATTTAAGGATTTTCATTCAATGATATATAGAGAAATATAATTTAGACTACTTGTTTCACAAGGGCTGATATGAATATTAACAGGCTCTAGTTGTTTACAATCCTTTTTTGGTTGATAAAACATCTTCTTCTGGTATGTGTAGAATTACATATCTATTTATAAATACATATGCATTTCAATATTCATGTGTGATGATGGTATTTTATTAATTAATGTTTTCTTATTGTCATGTAAACATTTGATATGCTATAAATATATGGGATTAGTTTATTTATCATTTGCTTTATCTGACAATATGTTAATGTTTCGTTGTTGGTTTAGAATTTTAATGTTTTGGTATCATTACTTGTTTAAGCCTATTCCCTTATGTGATTTTTTTGTAACTATTTACTTATTTCCTTTGATAGATTCTAGTATCTTGTAATTATTTAACCCTCTATTTTTTTTATTCTTTCTTTGATTAATAAATAGCAGCATTTTCAATTTTTTTTTTAAACATTGTAATAGTCACAAGGTAGTAGGTTAACCCAGGCTATAGTTATATCTAGTTAAATATATGTATCTATTACTATAGCATAAATATCTTACCATTTTTTTATAGGTATATTGATATCTTTAGTATCATCTAAAAATATAAAAATGGTTAAATTATCATATCTTCTAAACCTAGTTACACATCTATCTTCTAAACCCTTTCACAATTCTTAATCAAATCATCATCAAAAGAGGGTCTAAAATGTTACTTCAAATCATTTGTAAAAACATCCTATCTTCAAGGCATAAGATTTAGGATTTTAGTTTTAAGTTTGGTTTTTTAAGCATTTTAACAATGTATAATATATTCTTTTGGAATACTATCTTTAAATGTTTTATTCTAACATGCAATGGGATCCATCTTCAAAAAAATAAGGAATGAATTCAATGCATGTTATGATATAACATGATGTATCAATGAGTATTATTAAAAACATTTTTTATAATTTATATCATAGCATAGAAATTATGAAGAGAGTTGTGGAAGATATATCCCTTAAAACATTGATTTTAGGAAAAATAGAAGGAAAAACTAAAAATGTCCTTTAAATATTTGAAAATTTTAATTCCACTTGTTAAATTACTATTAAATTTTAAATACATTTTTTTAGGAATTTGGTAGGGATGATGAATCAACAATCTCAACTTGGGAAATTAAACTGTCAAAACTAAGCATGCCTGACCTATTGGATCAACAAGTATCTCCCATAAACCATGAAGAAGCTTTAGTACTTGTAGATGATCTTGTAATAAAAGGATTGAATGTTATTATGAAGAATAAAAATTATTTGTGTAAAATAGGAAGGCTTTTATGTGACAAATATACTATCTCAAAGCTCAATCTATGCTTTGTGAAGGTTACTAGACCATGTAAAATAAGATGGACTCTTAGGCTCTTGTGCATAGACAACAACATTTCCATATGATCTTGAGGCAAAGAACTAATACAGTACTTTCTTAGACTATGTAAAGAGATTGTCATAGTCAGAGAAAGGTTTCTCTTTCCTAACTTACATGAGAATGTGATTTCTAAGAATGTATCCTTTCTCCAACATAAAATTACCCAAGACATCCCTTTTAATATCCAACACTTGTTCAACTTAATTTAGGCCTTCAACATTCCATTATAAAGGTCTAAGAATCTAATATGAGGTATATCTCACACTTTTGAGGCATGTGAAGATTCTCCCCCAAGAATAGAGACCAAAACATGTGCCACTTCCATAAAGTCCATGGAATATTTTATTTCAACTATCATGGGTAGATTTAAGATTGAGGTTGTTAAGAGAAACGCTTCAACCAAAAAACTTAGCAGTCATGTAGTTACAATAGTGGGTGCAAAGATCCTACCTCCCTCTACCAAGAAACATGTTGCTTGTCACAATAAGTTATTTCCATCTACAATCTATTATTGTCACTATATGAAGGATACTGATATACATATGGTAACATTAAAGGAGGAGAAAAGTGGAATTGTTTAAAATGTGTTGGTTTAATTCTATATGGATAATAACATGGCATTAGTTAAGTTAAAAATTAAGCTAAGAGATGGAGAATTTTGTCACTGGTTGCCTAATGATACCCTTATTTTTATAGAAAAGGATTAAATTCTTAGTGGTTTATATATTGTTTGGGTTTTATTTCATGAATAAAGAGTTCAAACCAAGTCATGAAGGGAATCATAAAAAAGAGGAGTTTTGGCTTGAACAGTGCATTATAGGTTAAGTGAGTGAAGATTATGTTTTATTCGTGTGATGATGTGTTTTTTTAGTGAGTGAGTGAATGAATATTGTCTTCTAAAAATTTATAGTCATGGCTATATATTTGTATCCACTAACAAGATGAGCTTATGTTATGATGGCTATATATTTATATCTAATGTGTTGTGAAGAAAAACATGTGTGTGTGTGTGTGTGTGTGTGTGTGTGTGTGTGTGTGTGTGTGTGTGTGTGTGTGTGTGTGTGTGTGTGTGTGTGTGTGTGTGTGTGTGTGTGTGTGTGTGTGTGTGTGTGTGTGTGTGTGTGTGTGTGCACGTCTAGTAATGAGCTTATGTTATAATGGTTATATATTTTCATCCAATGCATTGGGAAAATTTAGTATGTCTATATATTTGTATCCAATTATGAGATTTTGTGATGATGGATTTATGGATAATATGTATTGTTATTTATCCATTAGGGCATGCTAATTGATGTTATACTTATTGGTATTGATATATTGATAAGTGCTGATCTTGTTCATATAAAAAAATTTCAAAGCCTATTTTCCAAATTTACAACCACCTCAATTAAAAACTAAAACACCAATTTATAACCAACTTAGCAATAATAGATAGATAATTCATATTTTATCTATATCAATATTTTAAATCTTATCTTCCCACACACCCTCTAGAGGATTTGGGAGGCTAGGAATGTATTCATTTTTAGAGATTGCAATAATCCCTAAAAAAAATTAATCAAATACATTTCTATTGATGCAAATTAAAATGTGCTTAAGTTCAAGTCTCCCAAAAATCAAATTCTCCTTAAAGATGAGGATAAATTTCTTTCTAATTGGAATATCATTATTAGTGATTTTCATATCAGAAATCCTACTATTGATAGCTCTATTATTTAATGGATCCCTCCTCCAACAAAATAGTATAAACTAAACTTTGATGGTGCCTCTAAATTTAATCCAAGAATTGTAGGAGGAGGTGGGATCACCAAGGATCACTTAGGAAATCTTATTACAACTTATGTTAGACCTATGGGCATACAATCCAACCATTATATTGAGTCACTTGCTATTCTCTAGGGGATTAGGTTAGTGAGATCTTGACATATCAAAAATATAATCATTGAAGGTGATTTTTTGAATATCATTAATCACATCAATGGTATTCATCCAACTAGTTGGACTATCAGAGACTTCATCTTGGAGGTTGTTAGCATATGTGGGGCCTTTTCAAATTATAATATATGTCATACTATAGAGAAGGTACCCATGTGGTGGACTCTTTTGATAATATGTGGGTGATTAATAAACAACTTCAATTTTGGTTTTCTCATGACCAAATCCAAAAAAATACTAAGGATATCATTTTCAATGAAGGGGCAACTAGTTATGCTTACCTATGGTACGGGTGATTTGATCACTCATGTGAAGGATAATCATTATCTGTATTTCACATGCCTTCTTTAGGATTATTCCATAGGTATCCTACATTGGTATTATTTGCATTGTCATTTTATTAGGTATTAAGTTGTGCAAATGCAGTGTGGGAGGGGTCTATTAGTTATATATTGTGTTCCCTTATGTTGTAAACCTATTGCTAATGCCATGTGTGGCTCTCCATGTTGTGTTGAGCTGATGTGTGACCTAAATTAGAAGGAAAATGGAGAAATTAGGAAGACTTTTAATGTGGGAGGCTTCACAAGTTTCATACAGAAGATCAAGGGACATGATAACCACATTTCTATCACTTTTACCAATAATTAGAAAATTAGGGTTGTCATTTATAGAGGTAATAATTTATCTATCATTGAACAAATCATTACCTTTTATCACTAGTCTCAATAGGGATGATTTAAATTTATTCAAAAACAAATTTGGTAAGGATATAAAGGATAAAAGGCTTTTGGAGGGTTCAATGGTTAACACCTTAGGATTTGTCAAAGTTGGTATTATGCATTCGTCTCTCCCTAGTATTTTTGATGAGGTGGATTGTATGTTGGTTAGGTATCTAACTTTAGAGGGTAGGTATAACACTATTCCACTTCATCATCTAGTCCTTCTAAACCATTTACATAAGGGCTCAAGGGTTAATCTCCCATATTATATCTTGTAATCCATGAAAGCTTCTATTCAATAATTTTAGGCACACAAACGTGCCCTACCTCTTCATTAAGGGTTCATTTTTATTTTGCATCAACACTATAATTTAATCTCTATTAACATTCTAGTTCTCAATATTCCTCTCCCTCCCCCATTTGAACCTCTTACTTAGAGAAGGATTAAGACTAAGAATCCTAGATTTCATTCCTCACCTCCTCCTCCTAAGAGGGTACTTAGAAGTAGTGATAAAAGCAAGCATCTAGCTCCTAGCTTTCACATGGGTAAATAAATTACCATTACAAAGAGCCTCCTTGATATGGGATAGGTTGTTATAGATTCTAGTCCCTCCCAACATAATTTCAAGGAACCTGGGCTCAAAGCTCAAGTTATGTAGCTTGAATAAAGGATCAATGGGTTCAAGAAGGAGGTCAAATAACTCAAAAAGATTATTGATAAGGGAAATAAGAAGGTGAATAACTCCTCCCATTATGAGACTAAGATGGAAGATATTTTCAAAATAATGAAATATTTGGAAGACACTATGGATCATATTAAGGGAAGGAAGATTGATCATATGGCCATATACCAAGCCATTCTGTAGTTCCTTGAGTTTCAAGTTAGGAAAGTTTACACCCTTCACAACTTGCATTCAAGCTTGTGGAAGGGTGGCACTAAAAATACTTAAGCTCTAACCACCATTAACATGATAGACCCATCTCAAACTACTACTCTCAATCTATTTAATGTATTGGATGGAATAAAAAATATCTTCAATAAACTCCTCAAGTGAAGCTTCATTTTCTCTATTTTGTTGTCTTGTTTTTTCTTTGGTGTTACTTGGATGCTGTGAATTTGTTGTTGATTTGTTGTTTTGGTGTTTTTAGCTGTCAAAATACTCCCTGCTATTTCCCTCTTTTGAATTTTCTAGTTGTTAGACCTTTTTTATAGTTGGGGGGTGGACCCCATTATTAAAAAAAAACACTATTTTACTCATGTTTTATTTGGATTTTGAGCCTTTTTTGGTTATGGGTTTCCTAGTTTTATCTATATTTTGAGCCTTTTTGTATTGGGTATGGTCCCTTTCAAAACCATTTACAAATAACTAAAAAAATTAAATCTTAGCTAGACCATATGAATTAAAAGCAAAAATATGGCATGGTAATCTTTGCTCTAGTTATGAACTGATATGGTAGTTAATTGGACAAGAGAAACAAGAAATGTCATAATAATTTTAGGGCATAAAAACACCATTATTTCATAGTTATAGAGTGTAGTATCTTAGGAAAATTGATTATAAGTTAATAATAGTTTGACTCATCTTGAATAACTTACCTCCCCTATAAGTACTTTGAAAAATGAAGAATCTAAGTTTATAGTCACAATAAAATATACCATTACTTTAAAACAATATTTTTATTTTCCACTAAGCTCTTTAACATGGGATTATCCACTTTTCAATGTTTATGAATATGGAATACAAATGGACTGATAAATGTTTATAAAAAAATTATCCCCCACTAGTTTTTACAATTAGAAAAATACCATCCTCTACATTTTCAAATGCAAAGTCCTCAATTTTTTGATATGATTTTATCCTTAGAAAACAATGTATTAAGATCAAAGATTATTTCCCCTTTTTGTTGATGAACCTATATAACATAATGAACTATAAGTTTTAAGAAGCATAGAGACTCAATGATGCAATATTTCATTGGCCTCAGATACTCATGACACCTCATGATGCTACATATTATAATCTATATGTGTGGTATTACAAAGTAATTTATAGAAATGCTAGCTCAAAAATCACCTATAAACTCTATCAACAATTAAGGGGAAAACTTCAATGAATGCTTTTTTTTTGGGTATAATATAGTCAGAGAATATTTTCATTTATATAATAGGAAATGTTACCATTGTAGACAAAATAGCTAATCTCTTTGGAAAATATTACCATTTAATTTTAATTTTGAAAACAAGAGAAAAACACAACAATTTTGATGAAAACCAATCCATAAATTTTTTTAATTGAAAATCATACCTTTATTGATATAACAAATTATAGTATATTTTTATTCATATGAAAAAAGGGTGGAAAAGTCACACCCCAAAATTTAAACCACACCTAGAAAATAAACCAATATAACAAAATCCCAATAAGAAGAGAGAGAGAGAGAGAGAGAGAGAGAGAGAGAGAGAGAGAGAGAGAGAGAGAGAGAGAGAGATTACGAATGGCCACAAAATGACCTTTTTTGCTCTTTTTTGAACCTTAATCCAACCCTTTGGATGACAATATCCATTTGGATAGTATTAACCATTGAAAGTGCATGATTGTGTTAGGGTTGAAATAAGGGTTGATCCTTATCAGATTCATAAGCTTCATATTCATGCAATATCTTAATACAACCCCCTGTAGAATTATCTACAAATATCATTTGACAAAAAGAATTTTCCATTGTTAGTTCTCTAAAAAACTCTAAACCTTCTTTATTCCTATGTCATATTTAGTTGTTTCCATGACCTTGGTTGGATTAGAGTTTTCATATGGTTTCCATCCTTTAGGGTGAGAAGATTGATCCTTTTTCTTTTTTGGCTTACTTTCTTGAGTAAAAACTCCCTAGATATGGCCAGTTTGGTGGCATAAATGACATATAAAGGTAGGGTTTTCATAATATTGGAACTAAAGGGAATTATCATATTTCAATTGGATCCTATTTAGGAGACCTTTTCTAAGCTCCACCTCCACACAAATATGGGTATTGGTATATAACCTTTGTTTAACCTACTTGAAATCCATCTTGATGAATCTCCTAAGCATGTTACCAATAGCTTCACATACTAAGGGGTAATGGAAGGGAAGAGAGAGATTTTGGAGATGAATCTAAACCAAAATTTCAGACACCATCATATTTTAGGTATCAAAAATAAATAACCAAGGAAAAATAAAGAGCCCATATGTTCCTTAAAACTAAGGTCCCTCCTTAAAAATTCTCTCATAATCCTTAGGTTCAAAAAATTGGACTATGAAAAACATTTTAGACCAAATATGTATTATAGAGTCTTTGGTCCAAGTAGCCTCAACCCATTGAGTCAAATTTTATGATTGAGGACAAAATCCATTCAACTTACAAATAACTACATAATCTATAAATTCAAAAATTAATCTAGTTGCCTCAAAAAGAGAAATCTCCACTATATGTACTTCATCTAATTTCTCCATAATGTATGAAGTGAGGGAAGTTAAAGGTGAAGCCTATGGAGTTATTAGGCAAGCAAAATTCCTATAAGAAAAACCAAGGCCTTGATTCATTGAACCACCAGCTATAAATTGTCTTGGTGCCATACCATAGGTGAAGGGGTGGAATAAAACTACAGGTCTATTACAGACTCAATGGCCACTGTAGACACCTACCCTTACTCATCGCTTAAGGTTTACTTGGCTATCTATTCATCTCTAACCCATAAACTTCTCTTAATAGTGAAAACAAAGTATAATTTTTATATATGTGTGATTTTTGTCTCTTTTATGAAAGGATAGTTAAGATTACATGGCCTCATCTAAATTTTAATATTTATTTATCGTAACTTATTTGATGATATTCCTAGTATTGTTCCCCTTCAATTGTAATTATATTGAACATCCCTGAAATAAAATATTATAGATATGATAGCACATAATGGGAGACAAAGAACAAAAAGAAAAATCAAATATATATATATATTTTTCAAAAACTTCTAAGACCTAGTCCCTGATCTGGGCTCTAGAATGTGATTCCATACTACCCACCTTTTGATTGCACATATATTTATATTTAAATTTCTTAATGAATATAAGTGTAAGTTTTTAATAAAAATAAAATCCTTGGCTTATCAAGATACTATAAGTGTCAAACCCCACATTTTTCTAATTTATTTTCAAGAAAATTAATATATATATATATATATATATATATATATATATAATCCTTTTAAAATATAAAATTGCAATGGTAAATCCCATGTTTCTTTAAATCAGTAACTCAACATGATTCGATTAGAAAAAATAGAGGGTATTTTATGTAGTTCAATTTTCAATTACATCTAATCCAAAGTTTCAATTCTAAACCCCAAATTTTTTTAAACCAATCATTGAATATGACTAGAATAATAATGGGCACTCTATAGAATTCAATTACATCCAATCTAGATCTTCAATTCTAAACTCCAAATTTATCCAATGCTTAGAAATAGAAATAATGGGTATTCTATGAATTTCAATTACATACAATCCAATTTTCCAAAGATAATCCCCATGTTTCCCTAACTGTATTTTTCCAAATATATATAGATGCTACTAGCTATTTTCTATGTAGTTCAATTGCATTCAATCCAACATTTCATTACTAAACTAGATGTTTATCTAACCGAGTCATTGAATATACCTTAAAATAATAATTATGGGCATTTTATGCAATTTAATTACATTTAATCCAAATTTTAAATGGTAAACCCCATGCTTATTTAATTGAGTCTTTCAAAATAACTAGAAATAATAATGGTTATTATATGTAGTTTAATTACAAAATGACAATCCCATCCAAAAATTCTACAAATCCTGCCTCTAAAGCATTGTACTTCTTTTCAAATTTAGTGAGGTGGCTTTGGATTGCATTGAAATGTTTAACCCAGCTGAACCCATAGCATCAACATGTTTTCATTCATATTTGACTCAAAATTTAGTGGTATTTGAATGGAAACTCTAGAGTTTTTTCATTCACATACCATGAAATGTTTTTTTATATCAAAACAAATCATTTTGTAAATTCATGTTATTGTGTTAGTTATATTTGTGATGCATTTCTATTTTCCTACCTCTAATTTGCCATGGATTGTACAAGCACCCATAAATGTTTCCACACATAATGCTTGTTGTGATGGAAAGGAGTTAGAACTTAGCAGGGAAGATTGAACATTTACTATTATGTGAATATAAGTCCTAAATTTTTTCATTCACATATGAGTAAATTTTATTGTCTTTGTATCAAAATTAAGGTTTTCATTCAGATACAAGTAAATGTTATTATTTTTGTATCAAACCAAAAAAAATATGAATTCATGTTGTTGTGTTATTTATATTTCCCTACCTCCAAATTTCCATTTAAATTTGTGTAATGAGGAGAATTTATGTCTTATTAGGTCTCTTTAATGAGCAATAAAAGGCTATGTTGGTGTCATAACCCCCAAAATACAAGTTATAAAAAAAAAAAGTTCTAGGGGTTAAGCTCACAAAAATTCCAACACCAAGTCAGTTATGTATCATGGAATAATTAGTAAAACTAACTTAATCTTACACATTCTTAAACACCTTAGAGAACCTCTAAAAAAACTGTAGATGTAGTTTTGACACTAAATGCTAAGGTAAATAAGATTGGTTTACTTACTGACATACTCATCTCAAATATTATCTTCAATATAATATGCAAAGTCTACTTATTTATTGAATGTTAGAATTTAATTATTCCACAATATAAGATTCCTTTAATGAATATCCCAAATATATGTTAAACCATATTGACATATAATTACCATAAGTTTAGGTTTGAATCTAATATATTGATACAATAACTGATAAAGTAAAATCCCTTAAATAATAAAAGGCTTATTATAATAAAATCATTAGTTTACTCATACATGAAAGACAATTCAAGGTTTATAGATTATTACTACTTAGTATTAACCAAATAATAGGATCCTCAAGACTTAAATAAGTCTAAAACAAATACTTATTTATCTTATGAATATAACCCCATACTAGATTTAATATGTCCAATATCATTTTCTAATATTTATTTTAGAGTCAAATCGATGGAATATTGTAAATCAACCCAATTTTATTCAACACTTAAGCTTCCCAAAAAAAATCATTACACTTAAATAACAACACACCAATATATTATGTATTTGTTACTCCAATCTGAAATGAAATGACTTAGAATTTAAAATAAAATAATGATTCTTTTCAGAATTCCTTTCTACGTTATCCCTTGTAATGGATTCAACATAAATGCAATGATAGTGCAATATCATGGCCTAGATACAGGTGAACTATATTTGACTAATTGAAATGTAACTAATTATAAGCATATATACAATAATTACTTGATTTAAAATGCATTTTATTAACATAGAATACCTATAGAAACCATACCCTTCCCAATATTATGTTCATTCAGGTATCGAATCCATATCCAAAAATAAATATAACTCAACAATGAATACTCTTCTATAATTAAAATCTATTTAGAAACCAATGAATTCATTTGCTTCAAACTCTACAACATTCATAAATACTCTTCAAACATCAAAAGAGTTGTATACTAATCAAAATTGAATACCAATTAAAAATAGAAATTACAATTTCTAAAATAAAGAATGAAATGATTAAGATCGGTTATTAATCCAACCATTCTTTATACAAAGTGAACAATAAAATAAGGAAATAAATCCATTTAGAAACAATCATATTAATTTTATATTGAATTTCAAAAATAAAAAGGGAAATTTTGCATTTCATTGAAATCAATCATGATTAACCACATCTGGTGTTTGATTTCCAAGCCTTAGCAAGAATCAAGTAAATATGGATAATTTAATTACTTCAAAAATCTTCTTCACGCATAGCCATTATACCTAAATTGATTTTCTAAAACTTCACACCATATACTAGCTCAAGGAATGAATCAATTTTCTAACATGTCATTTTCTTCCTTTCAAGGGCCCATCCATCAAAATTATTTTTTAACCACTCCTTTGATGAGGCATCCTGAGCATACTAAACATCATTTGGGGTATCATTGTGGACACTTTTCTATAAATTAAATAAGAATTAAAAAAATGAACACATCATTATTCAATCATTATAAAATAATTTTAATAATTTTTTCATTCTTTGAAAAGTCGTTACTTCATATGTTTCTCGCAACACCCTTTAAAATAAGGTTGAAATGTAGACATTCCACTTTCATCAATTTTGTGTCAAAATTGTAAATTAGAACATTTATTGGTAATAACACATATATCAAACTAGAAATCATTAAAACATTCCAAATCATTGATATAATTTAATATGCACATTCTATGACACATTGATGCATCCTTGATTGGGGAATACACTACATCAAATCATTTATACCATCATCAACATCCAAAAATTGGTCCCCTTCTTTCAAATGTCTCACTAGGAATATTAAAACAAGTAAATCAAACCTTGCAAATGAGACTACAAAAGGACAATATAAACTTAATTAACTAACTTCTTGATTAGGCTAATTAAACTTCTAAAAATGAGGTCACATGGAATGCACATGTCACAAATATATGAAAATCAAATATTTCCTAATATCGTTATCACATAGCAAGATTTTAATTAAAAATTTATTAAATCTCTCACTTTCTAAGGTAATTTAATGAAAAATGGATGGTGTATAAGCAAGGTTTAAGACATATCTTACATCCCTCTTACACACTTAATCCAAATTCTTTTGCACTTCATGTCTTCATAAATTGGACTTCTTACAATCTCAATCTCTCATATTTATAAAGATGAGGACTCATTCTCTACCCTCCATATCAATTTGAGATGGACGATCCATATTCACTCACCAATTAAATAAATGGAGAAGTCATTCTCCATTATATATAATACTCTTTGTGTTAAACTTATGTTGTCAAATCTTCAAGAAAATTTCAACCATTTCTTCAAATTGTTCATCCAATCACATATAGTGTAAGGGGATATACCATCCAAGTGAATTTTCTACATTTCCAAATAACTTTAAGCACTATATTTGGGCTTGTCCAAACTTTAATTTTAGTAAGAGAGAGAGACATCCAAAGGGGAAGACACATTTTTTATTTTTATTCCACTTAGCTTGTTTATTCTCTTTCTTAACCTTATCTAATCTGAATACTCATGCTTGAGTTTCAGGTTGTGTGTATTTAATCTTGATTGCATAATAACATCACTAACCCCATTGTAATTATGTGGTTTACATATAGCTCTATAACATAAGTGTCACTATCATGATGATAATTTGTAGCATGATGTGTATGTTTTTTTATCATGGTCAACTTTAGAACTCTTTAGCACCCATTTTGGGGTATATTAACTTTGTGTTATTATTTAATGAACACCCTTAATGCTTTATAATACCAATATAGGATGTTTTGGACTAGATAAGGTCTCTCTAGAATCTATGAAAAATAATTAATGAGTGGATTTTTAAGGATATGCCTCCTTGTCAATTTGAACACTTATTTATGACTTACTAAACTTGTAATAATATACTATGTTTGAATAGTAACCTTGGGTTAGAGGGGATATTCATATAGAATACCATATACTATGATAACTTCCTTAGAAAATATATTTCAAACATTTATATATTATAGGATGTATTACATGAATTTGGTTAATCCAAGGACATCCCTAACATATCAAAGGCTCCTACACTAGGTACTATTGTAAAATTGGTGGCCAAGTGTGTTAGACCTATTGAGGTCATCATACCCCCATTTTTGAAAATTGGGACCCTTGAGATGTTTTGAAGCTTAACCCTGCAAGCATGGCTTATTTTGAAAATTATTAGAATTTCAAGATCATCCACTTTTGATAAGATTAGCTTATTATGATATGTTTTATTTACTCATGCCTAACATTGCTAATGATTGGTCTTCATGTCTTTAATTTGAAGGTTTCAAGGATCCCTTGTTGATATATTCATGTTCTAAAAACCTTGGCATAAATCCTTAATTTAAATTCAAATTTGAAGGGAGTATTTCATGGGAGCATTTATCAGAAATAGTTTAAATATGTTTTAGACATAAACCTAATTTCTATATTATGTTTTGGTCATGTTTTTCAACATGACCAAACCTTAGCTTAAGAATTATGCTTGGTCTACTTTTATTTTCCCCTTTATTCCTTTTTTATTTCTAATCAAGTCCAAATTTATGCTAGCTTCATCCCTTTATCAACATCTTGGCCTAAATTTTTAATACTAAAGTCTCATCATATTTATTAGCAAGAACAAGACCTTGGTATAAACACTTTAGCCTAAGTTCATGTTTAGTCTTAAGTTATAACTTAATTTCCTTGTATATTTACAGATATAATGGCCCACACTTCATTGTGGGGCATGATCCAATGGAATGAGAAAGGCCTAGGTCTTTACTTAAAAAACATGCAACTCACAAGATCCAATGATCTATGCTTCCTCATGGCCTTTCAATTAGATCACATAAATAAATCCTGACAAATTTGAGCACTTAGTCCTTCAGATCAATCACATTTAAGCACTCAAATCATGATCAATGGTTCTCACTTCATCATAGACTAAAGATCAAATGGAGTCAAAACATCATTGAAAAATCAAAATCCTAAGAGCTGTACAAAGTTTCAACATCATACTCTCATGTTTGAAGATTAATAGCAAAGGAGCTCACATAAAAAAAGGGACCAATCATGAGTAAGCTCCCAAATCATAATTAAATTACTCTCACTTTGATGTGATTCTTGATCCAATGGAGCAAATTGAGTCTGAGATCTTAGGAGGCCCCATAGAGGTGCTAAGTGACACTCTCACATTAAGACACAAGACTTGGATGAGCTTAAAATTGATGTTTACATGACTAACAATTTGACATCCATAAGGAGGTATTTGACATTTGTGTGACACTCAAATTTAAGCCCATCAAAGCTAAGAATTCCACAAATCTTAAAATTAACATTTGCATAACCATTATTTGACGTTCATGAGGATGTATTTGACATCTATATGACTATCAAATTTAAGTTAATGAATTATTTTACTCAAGACTAAGATATACTCAAAAATGTTAATAAAAAGCCTATAAATTACTTTGCAGATGACTAGAAGCCTTCAGAGGATATTTAAATGCTTTAAATATTTGAACTACAAATGTTTGAAATGGTTTCATAATTCTAAATACTTGTACACCTGGATTTAGTCTAAGCCTATACCCTAAGGTCCTCATTGCATTTGTTTGAATACCATGAACCTTAGGCTACAAACTTATACTAAGTCTTATTTTAAAAGAATATTTATGAAATGAAACTTAGCCTAAAGGCTTTTAACCAAAGGTTTTATTGTGTTTATTAATACAATAAATCTCTATGTCAAAATTACTTGATCATTATATCATTTTGACCCCCTTTGGACATGTTCTAAGAGCTTAATGTAAATATTTTAGCCAAAACATGAATTGTGTTTATTAAACACAATGTAAAATTTGGCCTAAAATATTTAGCCATGGTCCCCTTTGTGTGATTCCTAGAAAAACTTAGGTATAAACACTTTAGCCTAAGGTCCATTTCATGTTGAATAAATACAAAATGAACCTTAGGCTAAGGTATTTAAAACTAAGTCCCCACCTAAGTCCTTTGATTTAAAACTTAATATAAAATTCTTTAGCCTAAGTTTGTGTTTATTAATATGAAATAAACTCAGGTACAAGCATTTTAACCTAAGTTATTTTATGCATATGCACTGACTTAAAGCTCATGAATCTTTACAAATCCTACAACTTGTATTTCATCATAGAAGCATGATCCAACAATATGAGGGCACCAATGAATTTTCAATATAACTCTAAGACCTCATAGGTTCAATTCATAGTAAATGCATGTTCAACATACAACTAACAAAGGTGTTATACTTCAGAAGGCTTATGGAGGTACCAAGTAGCACAACCATCAGATTCAGTAAAAAAAGAACCAATAACAAGAAAGATCCCAAATCACAAATTGATGGCTCATGCTAATCTATGATCTTTATCCAATGGTGTGAAACAAAAAAGAATTTTTAAATGCTAACAGTTAGTGCTTCAAAAGGCATTTATGAAAAATGCCATGAAAGGTTCTAAATTGATGCCACACAAGCACCATGCAAGTAGAAAAAGATAAAAGAAGTGATCATGTGTGCCTAAGAATGTAAATGTATAAAGGCAAAGGTTTGAATCAAATATGAAGCACGTATGAGCCAAATTCTTAATGAGCTACCACCATTAAAGCTATGAATCCCTAAACAAGATTAAAAGACCCTAAGAAAACTTGGATTGATTACAGTGAATTTGAGAGAAGCTTTATTGTGTTTTGACCACAAAAAAGTTAACATAAAGACCATTTTTAATCTAGTTGTGAAAAATTTTCAAGTACAAAAGCTAATAAGCTCATAAATAGCAATTGAGAGATAAGATAAAGTTTTACCTATCTACAGATAACAAAGGAAGGGTTTTCAAAGATACTAAGCTAGATGTCATAGCCTTGAACAATAGTAATAAGAATTCTATCCAAGATCTTGTGGACCATAAAGGAGATGAATCCCATCACCAAAGAACAATAAAGGATTGCCATAGTTAATAGGAGATACTATGATGTTGCCATAGTTAAAATGGTTGGCCTCTACCATGGTTCTACCAGACTAGAGGTACTTCATTGTATTGATGTCCTTGCTCCAATTTTTATTGATTTTATAATTGATAATGATTGGATTATCCATAAGGGTAGATCTAGGAAATTTTCTTACATTATGCCACTATACTTTGAGAGATATTATAAATTTCTAAAACCCCATGTGGACTTACCCACAATCAAAGGATGGACCAATGAGAATGACCTAGTTACCATCTTCAAGGCATAGTTGATCCAAGGGAGCCATGTGTTCTGTGACTTTGAGGGAAGTATCCCAATTGTCTAGTTTAAGGAAGGAATTAGGGTAATCATGACCCTATTAAATAAAATGTTTTGAGTCCCTATAACTACATATGTCAATAAGAGTTGGGTATCTTATGTATACTTTATGGTAGATAAAGAGTTCATTTCTCTAATAAGGGATATGATTAGTGTCTTCTTAGGGAAAAAATTTATTACCATCAGAGGAAGATAAGCAAAAATTTATTCATGATGTTTTATCTGCTAGATGCCTTGATAACGTTGACCAAGGTCCTAAACATCAAAAACTAGTCTCCTAAGGGGTGAACCATAATTTCCCACCATTAATAAAAACTGTACATCTTCAAGTATAGAAACCACATGCAATTCATCTATGACTATGTCTATCCTACATTGGTGGAATCCATCACAAGGATTCCCATGCCCAAGATTCCCCCTTTGATTAAGAAGTATGTGGAGCTGATGGGAGATATTTGGTTTTACCTAGATTGCATTTTTAGAATTAAGGGAATTTTGACCCAACCATAAAATTTGCCTATCTACATTCCTCCCAAGCTGGCAGAATAGGAAATTACATCTCAAATCCTTCATGGTGTTGATGGGGTATGTAAAGAGAAAAGGAATGGCCTCCTCCATCCCTTTCCTTTAATAATTGGAAGAACAATTTTATATGATTAGAATCAGGTGGACACCATGTCCAAGAATAAGGATTCTTTTATGTTTTAATTAGATGATCTCAAGTAGTGGGACCCAAATAATGTGGTAGGTAATAATTTAAAGAGAAATCAGCTACTGAAGCCAATCTATGAGCACCAACCAGGCCCTCATGACACCCTATACATAAAGGCCAAAAATTTTGAATAAGTTTTGGCCAAATTTAACAAAACCAACCTCAAGCTTATCCATAGATTAACTAGTCATGAGAAGATAGGGTACATATGGCAAATGCATCCCCTTTAGTACCATTTTTTTCCTAGACCTTCTAGGCCACCCCAAGGATAGCCCTAAATGGAAGTACCATATCCTCAAACACAAATTATACAAGTCACTAGTAAGGAGACCTAGAATGAGACCTTCATCTTCAACCCCTCCTAACACACCAGTGTGCCTAGTGGAACATTTAGATATGATTGCTATTGAGCCTGATGAAATAGTAAAGGATGTCCTCAAGGTCCTTATTGAAGCTTATGGTTTTGAGTAAGAAGAAGTCCAAGCTAAAGAAGCTCAAGTCTAAGTAGAGGAAGCTAAGGGAGATAAAGGAAATGAAATTACCCTAGACCTAATCCCAATGACACAACCAAAGAAGATAAAATAAAAACTAAAAATTGTCCTTATAAGACAAAAGAGGCCAAAGTTAACTCTCACTCATCCCACAAGTGAGATCAACTTATTCAGTGAGGAGTTACCCATTCATGGATCAATCATCCTTGATTGGTTCATTTATCAAAAATTTTAGAAGATCCCTTCCTACTCCCACTCATGGGCCTTGACTAAGGATGTCAACATTGATGTTCATAAAGATATTAAGCCATAAATAAGGGCCTTGATGAAGGAATAGGAGGAAATAATAATAATAACTACTGTAGGGCTAGATGACAAGAAGATGGATGCTCCAGGAGAATCAAGAAGCACAAGTGTAGAAGTCCCAGAGCCTTCAAAATACAAAGAGTCATCTACCTCTATGTAGTTTAACCTAGATATAGCTAGATTGGAAAGGATAAAAATAAGAAAGGCCATGGTTGGGATAGAGGAATTCACATTCCAAAAGGTTTAACCTTTCATAGGCTTAACTCTAGTTTAAGGGTAGTAGCCTGGTGAACAACCCATCCATGAGGAAGATATTGAGAGATTAATAAAGGGCCACTCAATCCAAGTCAAAGCATGCATCAGGGGTAAGAAATATAGGATTCACAATTTATATTTAAAAAAGGAGAACTTAGAGACCCAAGCCATTTTATCAATGCCTGAGGCCATAATAAACATGTTTGAAGCATCTATTTTTGATATGTTTGATTCTATAAAATAAATAAAGCTGAGGTAGGATGTATTGAGCTTACAAAGTGAGGTGGCTAAAGGGATAGTAATAGAGTGGTAGTATGCAAAGGCAAAATAAGAGATCTTATTAGCATACTACTTAGGAATAAGATTCCTAAGTTCAAAACCATTAGCCTATCCTACCTAAATGATATACTAGGGATAATGGTAGATAAGATCCAGAGTTTAGGTGCTTGGTCAGCTATCTTAAAAAGGCTTATAAAAGATGATAAAGAGCTTATTGCCAAAATTAAGCACTTCTTTGGAACCATGTTGGAAAATTATACCAAGAATATAGCCTTGGGGATTATTGATGATGTAGAGTACAAACATAGAGTCATTTTAGTGATGAAGGAAGTAAAGGGCAAATCAAGTAGTGACAACAATAGGATTTTGGACATGATCTTCACTAATAAAGAAAATATCATAGAATCTAAAAGCATCAAAGAAGTAATTGCAAGAGATTATAGAGACTTAGTAGACCAAGAAGATGTCTCCCTCCTGAAGCCAACTATGGACTTGGATCTTATCAAATAATAATATCAAAAGGCTATGGAGCTTTTATAGGAGCAATAAGGGAACCCTTAAGTAATGGGCCCACCTAATTAATATTCCTTTTTGTAAAAACATTGTAATATTTTAAATAGTAATATTCTATTGTAAAGGCATATGTTAGTCTATTAGCATAATTGCCTCTAGGTCAGTCTAGCATAAAAAAGAAAATGTATTCTAGAACTTTTTGAAATAGGATAGTTGTCCTTATCTTTTGCACATTTTATATCTTTTAGTTGACTACTATACTACTTGATATTTGTACAAAAGGAATGTATTACCATATTTTAAAGAGGGAGAGTTTTTAGCAAAACTTGTATACTTAGAGCAATTATACAATCAAGGAATTTTACAAGGATTATCCAAATTTGATGTGTCAATTGTTAACATAGATTTCTCTCAATTTTTGGCCCTAAATCTTGAATTTGAATATTTTATTTGAATTTTGAATTTGCATTTATGAGATATGGTTGCTAACTTGTGCTTATGATAAACTAGTTGAAGGATCTTGATTTTGCTTCATTTTATTTGTTTTGTATTCATATGTGCTTATGCTATTGGGGTTTAGTAATAATTATTTAAAGTGAAATCTAATTCTTAATAATATAATTCCATATTATCCTTAGAAATTTTCTTGGTATGTGGTGAGATCTGAGCTTTTACTATTTTAAATCATATATTGGTAAATATAGGTTCAGTTGTAATTGAAACTTTGTCATGATATTTGAGTTAAGGATCAATAATCACTTATTTTATTTATGTCTTACCCTTCCTTTTTGCTTCTTTGTTAACCAAATCATTATAGATTATATTTCATTATAAATATCCATTTAGATTAATATATATTTAATTTTTATCATAATTCACTAGCATTATCAAAGATACTTAAAATTTATAAAGAATTAGACCATGATGGCTCCCAACCATAAATTGTTATAAATTTTGTGGAACATATAAATGTTGATCTGCCACTATTTCACCATAAGTAACATTAAGTTTACATAACCTAAAACTCATGCTCTAAATTCCTAGAATTATAAAATGAGAAGTTTTCATTAAACACTATGAACCCCTGTGATACATTTAAAGGCATCAATAGGAAAGCATTCTACTTGTGCTAGAAGGAGGGCAATCTCCATGAATTGGTTGAATTTTTGTTGATATTAGTGTATTTTGATCTAAAATTAATGTTATATTTGTTATTTAGAGTAATAATTTGCTTATAAGTATAAATATAATTAATATGTATGGTCTTTGACCTATCTTTGTGCTTCTTTAGACAAAGATCATAATTTTTTGAGGTTTGAAGATTATTTTTGGTAAATTTGGCTTAAGACTTGAGAATCCATAGTATTTGAGGTTAGGATGACTTTTTTGATTAAATATTGGCATATATTTCATAGATCTAAGTTTAATTTTAGCTTATACTTATAAAGATAGATCATATTTGCATAATAGGACACTTTTTTTAGCTAGTTTAGTCAAAGATTTATGTCCTTTACTGTTCTTTACACAATCTAAAAAAAATGAGCTTAATGTGAAAGTTTAATCAATGTTATATATAAAAATTAACTTGATACATAATATTTCAAATAGATCTTCAATATTCAAGCTGGAATAGCCAAGGATTAAAACTAGATCACACTCAGAGATAAGGGAACCTTTGCTTGAACTAGAGGTTCATAGAAGAGCTAGGCATGATAAAGGTAGACACAGGAGATCCAAATATTTTCCAACTTCACCTCTTCAAGGTACCTTTGCCTTCAACCTTCATCTAGGTATGTCTTGCTTGGGAGACTCTTTAATTAATATGCCAAGTGTGTTACATGATCTCCCATGTAACCCTAAAAAGTATTTGCCTACATTTAGTCCAACTGGTATTATAACTACTAAAGAGTACATTAAATATTGTAAATCTACCTTAAGGTTTCTAAATATTGTGCATGAATATTTAGCATGTAGGTTTTTTCCCTTTACTTTTAAGGATGCTATTTATTAATGGTTTTTGAATCTACCTGACAATTATATTACTAGCTGGGATGGCTTTAGTAATGTCTTTATAGATCAGTTTGGTAAAAGTGTCAATCCATGTGTCCTTTATCACCAGTTCACCACCATTAGAAGGGATGAAAGTAAGCCCATAATGTCCTTTAATTCTATATTTTATAAAATGTATAGTAGTACCATAGAAACTTATAAACCTATTGATGTTTTAGCTCTAGAAATTTACAAAGATCTAGTGGATCCCATGACTTTTGTATTCTTGAAAAGGTTTATACCATCTATAAATTCATTAGCCAAGGCTTATTCTAAATCAATGATCATCAATGATCAAATATAGCCCTAAGGAAAATGGCCTACTTAGTCCTAAATATCAACCCACATAGGCCCATTCTAAACT
Organism: Torreya grandis; assembly: GCA_037957365.1. Taxonomy (NCBI): domain Eukaryota; kingdom Viridiplantae; phylum Streptophyta; class Pinopsida; order Cupressales; family Taxaceae; genus Torreya; species Torreya grandis. The sequence continues at coordinate 3,198,796 of JARHVA010000611.1, read as the reverse complement.
TCTTCCCTAATAACAACTAGAATATTCCATCCTTGAACCAACTCCCAAATATAAATCAACTACCCTTGAGTCATGTTGCTACCAATTACAACTTAGGATTCTTGATTCATCTTACTAATTACTCTAATACAAATGATAAAAGATATTTAGTACCAACTACTAGTACTAATAATAACCAGATGCACAATTATGAAAGTCCCAAGAATGAGAATGAGTCTATCTTGAAAATGGTCCAAAAATTGAGCACTAATTTCCTATAGTTGCAAAAATAAGTAGGCAATACTAGAGAAAACTTTGGTAGTAACTTCTCATTTCAAAGGTTTAATAGGATAAATAATAGGTTTCAGAATGATAGTTTCTATAATAACAAGGTTAATGAACCATCTTATAGCAATAAGGCTATGGACATTAATCTTGCTGACATTGCTTTGCCTAATTATTATAGAGTGCATTATATAGACAAGCATGGTGAGATTTATTGTATAGAGTTTTGCAAAGATTTTGAAGCTTTCCAAGAAGATTTTGATACATTTGAAGTGGTCCCTAAAAATGATAGTGGTGAAAGTAACTCAAGATCTAAATCATTTGATCAAGCCTTTATAATGGAGACTTTTGATTTATCCTTTCAAGAGGGAGAATGAACCTGATGAGATCCCTGAGGAGACACAAGCCTTTCAAAAATTCTTGAAGAAGACTTATCCATTGAGGAATAGAGATTAGAGGTAGCAATTGACTACATTAATACCTCCAAATAACTTTAGAACTCCTCCAGACACTTCTTCAAGTAATAATCTAGAGACACCCAAAGGAAGTACTTATAAGCCTAGCATTGATATTCCTAGTTCTTCTAATAAAATTAGACATAACATTGTTGAAGATATAAAGAGGATAAAATATAGCATGAATTTGCATTAATTAACATATGCTATAGAATAAAGGGACCTCTTGTTGGATTCATTGTCAAATAATTCTAATAAGCCACCCAAGGCTGACAATGCTAATGTGATTGTATACAAAGCTAAGGTAGAGTCTCCTCATTTCCTACTCACTATCAAGATGTTTGGAAAGAATTTTCACAATTGATTTTTATTTTATGTTGCATCCACCAATATCATGCCTATAGTTATATCCAAAAAACTTGGTTTAACACTAATTATGTCTGATAGGGTTGTCACTCAATTAGACAAATCTAGAGTTAAGGTTGTTGGAGAGTTATTAAACATTCATAAGTAATTAGCTTCTAAGCTTAGAGTGAATAGTTTATTGATATTCAAGTTGGTTATATTCCTCTTGTTTATGTGATCTTGTTAAGTATGGAATGGACCAAGGATCTAAATGAGTACATGTCCATAGATTGATCATAGTTGTGGCTTCTTTGGAAGGGAGTGTTAAACTAGATTAGGGTTGAGAGAGAGATAAGGATGAAACACATGATCACTAAGTAAAATTCCATCATTTAAAGGGTCAACATAATTGACTCAAACGTAGGGGTTTTCACCCTAGAGTCTACCAAGTTATGTGATCATATAAGTACTCATGTTATTATTGAATTATGGAAGTTACATTTTGATGGTGTTAGGTGTAAGGCTAGATTTAGAGTTGGAATTATCTTAACTAATCCTAGTGGTAAGGAATATTATACATCATATATACTCATATTCCCTTGTACTAATAGTCTTGTTGAATATGAGGCCCTTATCCTAGACTTGTAATTTGTTATAAAGAATAAGGTCAAATAACTACTAGTCTAAGGGACTCGTAACTAGTAGTCAACAAAGTAAGAAGCAAATATCAATGCAAGATCTCATACCTTAAGAGGTATAAGTTTAGGGTCTAGGATTTGATTGAGTCCTTTATTGATTTTAGCATAGTCTCCATCCCAAGAGAAGAGAACTAAGTTACTGATGAGTTGGCATCTGTTATAGCTAACCTCATGCCTAAATAGGACTCACCCAGTTTTAACATTGAGTTGATACCCTATCCTTTAGTTCCTAATAACATGAACCATTTTCAATTATTTAGTGATGATCAATAGATATTGCATTTCATGAGAAATTCTAGAGCAGTTGAGGCTTACATTATTGATGAGATTGATGAAAATGTACTTATGAAAGAGAAGTTTGATGGTAAAGTCATTTAATTGAATGATAATAAAATTCCCAAAGGTATGATTGCCTTAGAGAGGTTGTTTGACTAGGACAAACTAGCTAAGGTTTCTAAGATTCCCAAGGTAAATGGGAAGGACTATAATGTAATGGATCTTGGCCATCAAGATTAACCCCAACTAGTGAATGTGGGAAAGTCATGCACTAATATTGAGAATAAGAATGTTAAAGAATTGTTAATTAACTATAAGGATGGCATAGATTGGTCCTATGATGACTTAAATATATTTTATCCAACGGTCATCACCCATACTATACCCCTTAAAGAAAGTTGTAAGCCCTTCAGGAAAAATCAAATACCTATGAACCTTATCCTATAACCAATGATCTTTAAAGAGGTCAAGAGATTAATATATGCTAGAATTATGTTTCCCATTAGGCATTCTACTTGGGTAGCTAATTTGGTGTTTGTTAGGAAGAAGAATGGTGAGAATAGGTTATGCATTGATTTTAAAAATTTAAATAAAGCATCTAAAAAGGATAACTATCCTCTTCCTTCTCTTAACTAGGTGATTCAATTTGTTTTAGGTTTAGTTATGATGTCTTTCCTTGATGGATTTTTAGGTTACACCCAAGTGTTGGTTAATAGGGAATATAGGATGAAAACAACCTTCACCACCAAGTGGGGGACCTTTTCATACAAGAGGATGCCTTTTGGGATAATAAATGTAGGAGATACATTTCAAAGGGCCATAGACCATGCCTTCCAAGGTCTGATAGGTAAGTGTATCATCATATATATGGATGATCTAACATTTTTTTATAAAAATAGGGAAGATCACTTTATGCACTTACAAGTTTTTGAGAGATGCAGAAGGTATGGAGTCTTCTTAAACCCCAAGAAAAGTATCTTTTGTGTTACTGAAGGCAAATTTTTGGGTCATGTCATAACTAAATATGGGATATCTATAGATCTTGAAAGTGTAGATGCCATATCTAGAATAGAGCCTCCAAATAGTATAAAATAGCTAAAGTCACTTTTTGGTAAGATAAGCTTTGTAAAAAAGTTCATTTTTGGCTTTGCAAAGATTGTCAAGCCATTAAATGACATGCTAAAGAAGAATGCCAAAGTCACTTGGAATGAAGAGTCTAGGAAGGCATTCATTGACATCAAAGAAAAAATTAGCCAAGCTCCAATCCTGATAAGTCCTAACTTTTCAAAGGACTTTTACCTCTACTATTTTGCTTTTTACCATCCTTAGCAACAATTTCAACCCAGAAAGTTGATGGATGTGATCACCCAATAGATTTTATGAGTACTAACTTCAATAATGATGAATTGAACTATTCATTGATTTATAAACAAGCATATGAATTATTTAAGGTAGTAAATAAATTTAGGCATTATATCCTTAGAAATAAGGTGCATTCTATCCTACCTAACCCTACCACAAAGCTTATGATAAGCAAAAATCAGATGGGAGAATGCAGAGGTAAATGGATGTTAGTTTTGTAAGAGTATGAAATAGAAATGAAAATGACAAAACTGGTAAGGTGTCAAGACTTGATCCAAATGAGTGTTAATACTATCCCTAAGCTAAGTATTATGCAAGTTGATTAGCAGAACTTTCAAGCTAGTGAGTGGTATGATCCCATCATTCATTTACTAATCAATGTTACCTATCTTATAGGACTGATAAGGGAATAAAAGAGAGATCTGAGACTCAAGGTAGGCCATTATTTATCAAATATGGGGTCTTATACTAAAATAAATTAGAAGGGGTCTACCTAAGGTGTATCTCAAAAGAAGAAGCTATCCAAATCATGAGCACCTTTCATGAGAAGTTAGGAAACGGACACCCATTAGGGAAGACTATTACACACAAGATACTCAAAGCTAGCTACTATTGGCCAACTATATTCAAGGATGCTCATAAACATGTGAGATAATACCACTCTTGCTAGATTTTTAGCACTAACGAGCCTAAGGCAGTAATGCCTTTACAACCAGTCATAGTTGACAAACTATTTACATAATAGGGGTTGGACTTTGTAAGGTTGATCAACCCTAATTCATTTAAAGGTCACAAATTCATCTTGACCACCATAGATTATTGCAAAAGGTGGGCTAAATCTATAGCCACCAAACAATGAAAGATAGAAGAAGTGATTAGTTTTATGGAAGAGAACATATGTACTAGATTTGGGACTCTAGTCTCTCTAGTCTATGATAATGGCTCTAGATTTACATCCATATAGATGATTAAATAGGCATATGATAATGGCATATTTATAAATTTTTCATCTAATCATTACCCCCAAGGAAATGGAGTCTCTAAATCTACCAATAAGAACCTAATGAAAGAAATCAAGAAGTATGTTTCAGATAAGCCCAAGACCTGGCACAAGCTACTCAAATATTTTTTATGGGTAGATAGGATTAGGATTAAACAAGCCCTAAAGGAATCACCATTTTTGATGGTATATGGTTAGGATCCCATCTTTCCTATCACTCTCAAGTTTCCCACTCACAAATTCATGCAAGAGTACATAGGATAATGCCAGAATCTTGCAAACTCAAGATTGTTAGACATCATTCAGATGGAAGATGCAAAGGAGAAAGCCTTTTCTAATTTTAGTATACATCAGACCACAATGAAAAGGTGGCTTGATAAAAGGTCAAAGATCAAGGTGTTTAGACAAGGATATATATTTTTCCTTTAGGACAAAGCATTTGAGCCTAAGGGAAAGCATGGAAAATTCACACCCTTATGGATTGGCCCATATTAGATTTTAGATACATTGGGAAATAGCACCTTCAAGTTCAAAGATATATAAGAAGCAGGGTTCACATTACCCACCAATGGGTAGTACCTCAAGCATGACTTCTCTATTGTTCCTCTTGGGGTATTTATGGAGTAAAACTGTAAGATGGTTATATTTAGTGTAGGTAGGCTAGTTAGTTTTTTTAAGTTCTTCTTTCTTGTCCCTTGTTTGTATATAAGCATGTATATGTTTTTTTACTTCTATTTTATTTCTTCGTTTGTTGTTGTGTGTTTGCTTTTGTTGCCTAGTTCCTTAATTCTAATAAGTCCTTTTGGACACCTTGGAGAAAAAAAATTTAGTTTGCTTAAATTTCCAAACTCAGAATGTGGGTATGAACCTAATATATATACTAACCATGGATCTAAAATATGATCATAATGTTGTGATTTAAAGAAACTGATAAAGACTAATGAATGGGTTAACTATTTTTATGAGAATTTGAACATTGTCTTGGCCTAAATTTGGTTTTAAGAAGATTTTCACTTATAGGATGAAAGCATAATCTATTGATACACATCCATGCTTAAACTTAATAAACATACTTGCCTAGGATAATGGTTGCAGCCACAGGTGATTTTTTAAAGATCAAACACTTGACCAAATCCTTAAAACCTAACTACCCTAGTTCCCAACCTTGTTGGAAGCATAAAAGATCTAAAAAGAATAAAAAAATAAGAATGCAATGTAAAATCAACAAATTTTTCAAGCATAGGTGATTTTGGTAACCTTCACCATGGCTATGGATGTCTGGATGATAATGGAGCAATGCCATGAGTGGATCCAAAGGCATATATATTAGGGCTATGGATGTTTAGCTGATAGTAGAGCAATGCCCAAGCCTTCCCCAAACTACAAGTATGGTTCTTAATGAAAATATAAGCATGCTCTAAGTTAGTGTTAATGATTAAAGACATGAAACCTAAAATTTGTATCCTAAATCCCGTAGCAAATAGTAAGTGGAATCAAAGCACACACATAGCTTAGCTATGTCTTAATGTTTGTGTTGACCAAATTTGACCCTACAGGTCAAATTAGGTCCCCTATAGGTAAAAACTTGACTTTTATATGTTTTAATGGGTCTAATATCTTTCCATGGGGTGTATTATAAGTTATTTTATGTCATTTAATGTCATCCTAGCCTTAGTCTTTGTCATATTAGTCAATTTGTCATTTTGGGTCATTTAGTGGGCATTTATGGGTCATAAATGCAAGTGGCATGATTCCCAAGGTGTCCATATGTCAATTTATTCCTTTAAATCATCAAATAGATCAAATTACCTATCAAAAATGTTATTTCAATCATAATCTTGTAGGTTATCTACCTAAAATTCAAGAAACTAATAGAAAAAGGTGAGTTTGGCACTTGTATGACCCATAGGGAAATGTGCCACATGGGGTAAGGTCATGGAACACCTATTCATATTCATAAAACTCACATATACTCTTGGCATGCTCTGTAAGTTCCATTTTTAAGCCAAAATAGTTTTACTCCTTAGCTTTTCTAGACATACAGAAGTGACCAATAGTTTCATGCTTAGTACGAATAACTAAAGAAGTTTTGGAACAAATTATTTTGGGAGATGGTATTACAATTATATACATTTAGTTAAATTAAAATATTTCAAATAATGGTTTCTTTTTCTTTATGAACTATCTCATGAAGTTGATTGTGTTTTTATATGTATTATTTCATACACCCTATATGTTTTGCTCCATTTTAGGCAAGTTAATAAGAACTAGTTGGTGATTCTAACTCCAAAGGTTTTTTCCTGTCTTCTTAGATTCTCTCTATTCTTATTTTCATGTTTCATGGTGTTTTAATGGGCAAATTTGTCTCATGTTATAAGAAGGTACAACCATGTCTAGTCTCGATCAATTTTCCACTTGTAGAAGGTTGAATTACCTACAAGGGATTTCATATGAATATGATATGGTTTTTTTACATGTATCCATGTCATATTATTCATCTTAATCAATGATTAGTTTTATAATATCATGCCTTAGGTAGCTTACATTCTTGCCATCCCTCACAGTCAACTCCATGCTTAATTTCACTTGCAAGAACATGTTTAGATCTTATCTAAATTGTTCATAGAATGGTAATCACGTTGTTTTAGTTTTACAAATAATCAAGAGTTCAGGGGAGTTCATTTGGTTTTTAATGAAGATACAAGATTGGTTACAAGCTCATTCCCACACCAACCAAACACTAGTTATACCTTCCTACTCTATTCCATATGTATGTAAGTGATTTTCACATTGAAAGGGATGTTTTAGAATTGGTCTTAAGATATCCTTGATGTAAATCATGTATTTTAGGGATTTTAAATAATTTTTAGTTGTTCATGAGGATTTTTATCCATACTTTTGCTCCATTTCATGTTTAATGTCCACATTCAGTCCATACACACATATAGGAGCCTTTTGATGATGTCATGCTAAGAGGTGGGAAGATTTATATGTGTCTCAATATCTAAATGTTTATAAAGGTGAATTTGGATACTTGATGATATAATATAGCTGACCACAAACATGTATATCCTCTTTGTTATTTAAACTCATATTAACTGCATGTACTTGACCATGTCTACCTACAAGTAGTGTTGGTAGAGGTATGAAAGTACCTGTATGGAGAATATTAAACTTGTTAAAACCTTATTAACATCTTATTGTGTTAAATATACCTTGGAAAACTTTTTTTTAGGGTTAAATGAGCAAATTATAGTGGATACTACCTTAAAAATTATAAGATGACTGATTCAAGTCTTTTTACCCCAAGAGATTAAAATAGTAATCCTTGGTGTTTTGTTGAAAACCTTTTATGCATTTTCATAACCATAGATTTTAGACTCCATTTAAAAAAATAAATTTAAAAAGTTTTATGGGTATAGGATCAATATATGTTGGTTTTTAGGAAGCTCAAATTTGCTAAAAATACAGTAAAACGTTGCATTCATGTCTACATGTTTGAGCTATAAAGAGACCTATTCAACCCAAAGTTACATACTAGACCACACATTCACTTTTGAATGGTCCTATGTATTTAGTGGTGAAATAAATGGCATGAATACCCTTATTATGATGTTTTGTTATAGTTTTTCAAGTTTCATGGACACCTACAAGTGTTTCCTCATAGGGAAATGTCCACCTACAACAAAATAGGTAGATAATGAACTAAACTTGGTGTTTTAGTGGTATTTTAGCTTATATAAGGTGAATTATAGTATTATTATATACTATATTACTATTAATGTTCATGTGAGTTATTTAAACACCATGACCAAGATTAATTAAAACTAATATGTACTAATAGGAGTCAAAAAGGTAGGGGTCACAGTCATCACAGGGAAAGCTTAGTTTGGTGAGCTCAAAGTGTAGGTAAGGTTTAAGGGAAAGTTTAAAATTATAAATAAATAATATTAAAACCTTAATTAGATACATTATGAACTCCATAATCTTTTTTATGTGTGAAATAGGCCTACACAGGATTTTTTAAGCCAATTTTCACCTATAGCCAATTATGTTTGACTATATCATTCAGTAAGCTTGAACAAATGGTTGGAAAGTATAAGTATGGACATGATTTTATAGGTATTAATATGAATTTTTATGGTTATAATAAACTTTATAATGTCTTCAAACATTCTACCTAGGGTCCCAAAATGCATAATGACCTACAAGATTCATTGTTGAGGAGGAGATGCAAAAAATATAATTAACTCCTTAAGCAGTCAACTTAATGGTATGACATGAATAATGTTAAAAAGAGTTAAAAATAATGATATTTACTTATTAAATTAAAATATATTATTCATGTTACACCAATGGCATGGAAATAGATAAGGATGGAACCCTAATCAATCAACACATAACTTATACTCCAAACATACACACAATCTGCCTTCAAGAAGTCTATCTGGGACTTTGAAGATTTTGAAGGATCTAATATTGGGAAAAAAGGTTTAAATTTGGTTTATAATTTATATACAAATATTAAAATCACCTCCAATATTTGTTTTTCCTAAAAAAATAGGGGAAGTGCCCTCTATTTTGTCTGAGATAGAGGGCACTTCCCTATGTGCATAGGCTCATAAATCTCAATAAATGGAAAGAAAGTGATGAAATAGGAGTTGGGGAAACATTTAAGAGAGGTTTTTAAATCTATATGACACATTCAAAAATAATTTAAACCAAGAACATAATAAATAATCCCAACAAGGAGGTCTAAACCCTTAGAGTTGTAGTTAAGCCTGCTAGGCATATTTAGGCCTAAAGGTCAAATGGTGGGTTAATTCCAATTGTGACATGAGATGATAATTAAAATGTATTAATAAAATTTTATGAGGTAAAAATAGATGTATATAGTCTATTTATATGTATATATAACCATCAAAAACTCATTTTGGTCTTTAAGGTGCAGACAGACTATTAGGCATGGTGAGGCCTAAAAGCCAAAGAGGAGGCCATTTTAAATTATAGATTTAGGAAAGAATTAAAATTTATTGGGACATGTTTTTATGGTATTTATATATGTTTTAAATATTTCACATTACATAGGAGTTAAAAATAATCCATTTTTTATTTCAAAAACCAACTCAGACCTATGGGGAATAAGAAAACAAACTTTATAGGTCAAATTTGAATGCTCATATCTCCATTGGTGATTTGCATGAAAACTCAAGGAATTTTTAGATGTTATATAGGTTAACCATTTTTTGGTATTAGATTGAAATTTTAATGTTAAATTTGCATGAACAAATCTTAAGGTAAAATAGGCTAAACCCTTACTAAAACCTTACAATGAGATGATTGGATAAATGAGGATTAAGATATATTATAATTGATTATAATGGAATTAATTATGATTTTATGTTAAATATTACTCAATTAGGATCCCTACCATTGAGATTAGCTATATGGAATCTATATTGATAGGGTACAAATAAGGTTTTCTTAACTATTTTATGTGTTGTGTAAGTTCTAGAGACTTGTAAGGGATTAAAAAAACATTGGGAATAATTTATATACTTGGGATAACCCATAATTTCCATTTAATACTTAATAAAAAATCCTAAGTGATTCAAAAAGATCTCTTATCTCAACTAGTCAAAACTAGCATAGTGACCAAGCTAGTAAGAAGTGTGAAACTTCAAGTGGATGGATTTTTAAGGTGTGCCTTTTGCCTATAATTCCATATATAGTATTTATAGGTGTCATACACTCCTTAACATGTATTTTCATGGAAAAATTAATCAAATTTTGAGGCCAAGTGTGTAGGGTACATGAAAGAAGAGTTATTTGGACTGTAGATGATGATAGCTCATTTTGGGAAGGTTCTAGATAACCAAGATTAGAAAAAATGTATGGAGAAGCATGTCTAAAATCCTTATCTCTCATTAAAATAGTTATACCTTTACCTAATTACTTTTTGGATGTTCAAATAGGTCTAAATCATGAAGGTAGTTTTTTGAGCCAGAATAAGGAGGTTTATGCCACTTTACAATAGTTTCATTACTTAGAGAGCCACTTATTCCTTATAAACTTGCATGGTTCATCCCATATCCTATTTCATACATAATTAAATACTTTTCTTATATTTAAAATTTTCCTTATGACCCTTAGACTTCTATCTTCTCCTCTCTCTCTCAAGTTTTATAAGAACTAGCCATTTTTTCCATTATAACTTATGCTCTACCTGAGTATGGTGAATCCCTAATCATTTTCATGTCATTTGATCAATAATACTATTGATTTTTACCTCTTAATGACTATTAATAGTGTTTTATACTTTAATTTTGGATCTTTCTTAGTGAAGACTATGGATTCCTTAGCATGTTGTCTCATTCTTTCATCCTATTTGTAGTTAGAAAACGTCTTCTTGTAGGGCATGTGAAGTGTTATATAAAGTGTTAAAGTTGAGTTAGATAGTTTATTAAATATTATCATTCAAGGCTTATTATTTATTCCTCATAGCTTAAACATTCATCTATAATCTCATAATGTAATATTGATGTGAGAAGATGAATATTAGAGAAGTGTATGTTTGGTTAGTCTCTTGGTTTCATGTGTAACATGCAGCTAGTTATAAGTCATCATTCAAATTGGCGTATCACCTCCTTTATGATATTTTTCTTTCAATTTTATCTCTCCCTTTCCCCCCTCCCAATGTTTAGGTTTAGTAGTGATCCAAAGTGGTACATCAATGGAGCTAGCCCTACCTATAGATTCACCTCTTCCTTAGGATACCCACAAGCCTAGAGGTGTTTCAATTATGCCAATAAGATGAGGAGAGCTGAAACATCTCCTCAAAGTGTGTAAATCCAAGTGATAATAGTTTTATCCCAAATCTATGAGTGTAAGGTTTGTTTTAACCATAAACTAATCTAGATAATGGCATGGATCAAATGGAGTGGATGACATAGTTATTTTTATAAACTAGAGTCTCTAGGTTTTAACATATTGCTATGTTTCCCTCAAAAGTCACCATTTTTTGAGGTTAACAAACCCCAATTTTTGAAAATTGGGACCCTTGAGATTCATTTAAGCTTAACCCTACAAATATGGCCTATTTTGAACATTATTAGAATTTGAAAATCATCCACTTTTGATAAGATTAGCTTACTATGTTATGTTTTGTTTTAAGCTTGCTTAACATTTCTAATGATTGGTCTTTATGTATTTAAATTTTAAGTTTGATGGATCCCTTGATAATAGATTCATGTTCTAAAAACCCTAGCATAAACCCTTAATTCAAATTAAAATTTGGTGGGAGTATTTGGCAAGAATAATTTAAATATGTTTTGGACTTAATCCTAATTTTTATGTTAAGACTTGGTTATGTTTCTCAACATGACCAAACCTTAGCTTAAAGATTATGCTTGGTCCAATTTTATTTCCCCTATGTTCCTTTTTTATTTATAACCAAGTCCAATTTTATGCTAGTTTGGTCCCTTTGTAAAAATCTTGGCCTAAAGTTTTAATACTAAAGCCCCATTATATTTATTAACATGAATAGGACCTTAGTCTAAACACTTTAGCCTAAGTTCATGTTTAGTTCTAAGTTCTAACTTAATTTCATTTCATCTTTATAGATCCAATAGTTTGTGCTTCATCATGGGGCATGATCCAAAGGAATGAGAAAGGCCCAATTCTTAACTTAAAAAACATTCAACTCATAAGATCTAATGATCTACACTTCCTTATAGCCTTTCAATCAGATGATGCAAAGAAATCTTGATAAAGATGAGTACTTAGTCCTTCAAACCAATCATGTTCAAGCACTTGGATCATGATCAATGGTTCTCACTTAATCATAGACTAAATATCATATGGATCAAAGACATCATTGAAAAGTCAAAATCCTAAGAGCTCCATGAAGTTACTATGTGGCACTCCTATATTTAAATATTAAAAGAAAAGGGTCCCACATAATAGAAGGGACTAATCACAAGAAAGCTCCTAAATCACAATCAGATGGCTCTTAATTCATCATGATTCTTGATCCAATGGAATGAATTGAGAGTGAGATCCTATGAGGCCCCATGGAGGTGCCAAGTGGTACTCTCACATTGGGACATAGGACTTAGATGAGCTTAAAATTGACGTTTGCATGACCATTATTTGATGTCCACAAGGACATATTTATTGTCTACATGACCATAAAATTTAATCCCATTAGAGACAAGGATTTCACAAATCTTAAAATTGATGTTAGTGTGACTATCATTTGACATCTGTGAGGACATATTTGACATTCACATGACCATAAAATTTAATCTAATGAATTATTTTTCTCAGGACTAAGATAGACTCTAAAATGTTGCTAAAAAGCCTATAAATTGCTTTGTAGATGATTGGAAGCCTTATGAGGATGTTCAAATGCTTGAAATATTTGAATTGCAAATGTTTTAAATGGTCTCATAAGTCTAAATACTTGCACAAATGGATTAGTCTAAGCCTATACCCTAAAGTCCCCATTACATTTGTTTGAATATTGTGAACCTTAGGCTAGAGAATTATACTAAATCTTATTTTAAAAGAATCTTTGTGACATGAAACTTAGCCCAAATGTTTTTAACTGAAGGTTTTATTGTGTTTATTAATACAATAAATCTCTATGTCAAAATTTGGCACTTGATCATTATATCATTTTAAACCCATTTGGACATGTTCTAAGAGCTTAACATAAATATTTTAGTTAAATTATGCATTGTGTTTATTAAACATAATGTAAACTTTGGCCTAAAATATTTATCCATGGTCCCCTTTATGTGATTACTAGAAAAGCTTAGGTATAAACACTTTAACCTAAGGTCCATTTCATGTTTAAAAAATAAAAAATGAACCTTAGGCTAAGGTATTTAAACCTAAGTCCCCACCTAAGTCCTTTGATTTAAAACTTAGCGTAAAATTCTTTAACCTAAGTCTTTTTGTGTTCATTAGTATGAAATAAACTTGGTAAAATCATTTTAGCCTAAGTTTTTTTATGTCTATGCATTGAATTAAAGCTTGTACATCCTTGTAGATCCTATGGCTCACACTTTATTTTGGAAGGATGATCCAATGGCATGAGGGCACTAATCAATTTTTAGCATAACTCTAAGATCACATAGGTTCGATACATGGAAAATGTGCATTCAACATATAACTGATAAACATGTCAGAGCTCAAAAGGCCCATGAAGGTTCTAAGTGGCACAACCACATGATTTAGTATAAATGGAAAAAATAACAAGCAAGAACCTAGATCACAATCGATAGCTCACACTAATCTATGATCTTGATACAATGATGCAAAATAAAATGGCATTTTTAAATGGTAATGACTAGTGCTTGAAAAGGCATTTTTGAAAAATGTCATGAAAGGTTCTAGATTTATTCCACATAAGTGTCATGTAAGTAGAAAGAAACAAAATAAGATATATTTTGTGCCTAATAATGCAAATGTATAAATGTAAAGCTTCAAATCAATTCCAAAGCACATATGAGACAAATTCCTAATGATCTACCAAAATTAAATCTCTAAAGCCTTAAACTTGTATAAAGGACCCTAAGAAAACTTAGATTGATTATAGTGAATCTTAGAGAAGATTAATTATGTTTTGAGCACAAAAGAGTTATCATAGAGACCATTTTCAATCCAATTGTGAACAGTTTACAAGTATAGAATCCATGGTAAATCATAGAAAACAATTGATAAATGAGATGGAGTTGTACCTATCTATGAACAATGAAGGAAGGGCTTTCAAAGATATTGAGTTAGATGTCATAGCCCTAAATAATGGCAATAAGAATTGGTTTGAGTTATTATAGACCATAGAGGAGATTAAGCCCATCACCAAAGAAGAACAAAATATTTCCATAGTTAATAGGAGATATTATGACCTGGTCATAGTTTAAATGGCTAGCCTCTACCATGCTACTATCAAACCAAAGGTACTTCATTGAATTGACATCCTTGCTCTAATTTTTATTGATTATAGAATTAATAATGATTGGATTGTCCATGAGGGTAAGTTTAGGAAATTTTCTTACATTTCCCCCTAGCCTTCGAAAGATATTATAAAGTGACAAAACCCCATATGGACCTACCCATAATAAAATGATGGACTAGTGAGAATGACCTAGATACCATCCTCAAGCCATGGTTTCTCTAAGAGAACCATATGTTATGTGACTTTGAGGGAAGAATCCCAATTGTCTAGTTTAGGGAGGGAATTAGGGTAATCATGACACTATTAAATAGAATAATTGGAGCCCCTGTAACTACATATGTCAATAAGAGTTGGGTATATTATGTCTAATTTATTGTAAAAAAAGAGCTCATTCCTTTAATAAGGGATATGATTAGTGTCTTCGTAGTGAAATAATTTACTTCCATCAAGAGGAAGACAAGTAAGCAGTCCTTCATGATGTCTTATATATTAGATGCCCTGCTAGCTTCCACCAAGGTCTCAAACATCAAAAACTAGTCTCCTGAGGGCAGAACCACAATTTCCTACCATTACTCAAAAACTCACATCTTAAACTATAGACATCACATGCAATTCATCTATGACTATGTCTATCCTAAATTGGTGGAAGCCATAACTGGGATTCCCATGACTACGATTTCCCCTATGATCAAGAAATTTATGGAACTGATGGGAGATATCTGATTTTACTTAGATTACATTGTTATTAGACTTGAGGAGATTTTAACCTAGTCATACAAGTTGCCTATCTACATTCCACCCAAGCTGGTAGAATAGGAAATTGTATCTCAACTCCTTCATGGTGTTGATGGGATATACAAATAGAAAACAAAAGGCCTCCTCCATCCATTTCCTTTTACAATTGGAAGAATAGTTCTATAGGATTGGAAGTAGGTGGACACCATTTCTAGGTATAGGGACTCTTTTATGTTTCAATTAGATGATCTTAGGTAGTGGGACCCTAATAATTGTTAGGTAATCATTTAAAGATCAAGAAACTGCCCAAGCTAATATATGAGCACCAACTGGACCTTCATGACACCATAGACATAAAGACTAATAATTTTGAAGAAGTGTTAGCTAGATTTAATAAAACCAACCTCAAGCTTATGCATTGATTAAATATTGATGAAAACATAGGGGACATATGGTAGATGCATCCCCTTTAGTACCATTTGTTACCTAGACTTTCTGGGAAACCCCAAGAAAAAACCCAAATGGAAGTACCATAGCCCCCATCACAAATTGTATAAGGCACTATTAAGGAGAAGTTGGAGGAGAGACCTAGTGAGGGACCTTC
This sequence comes from Torreya grandis, assembly GCA_037957365.1. Taxonomy (NCBI): domain Eukaryota; kingdom Viridiplantae; phylum Streptophyta; class Pinopsida; order Cupressales; family Taxaceae; genus Torreya; species Torreya grandis. Next base: position 3,183,093 of record JARHVA010000611.1, on the reverse strand, counting down.
ATCTTTATCCCTTCATGATAGGCCAACATCCCTAGTGGAACACTTGGATATGATTTCCATTGAGCCTAATGAAATAGTAGAGGATTCCCTCAAGGTCCTTGCTAAATCTTATGGTTTTGAGGAAGAATAATTCTAAGTTGAAGAAGCTTAGGTCCAAATAAAGAAGGATAAGGGAGATAAAGGAAAGGAAGTTTCCCTAGACCTAGTCCTAGTGGTACAGCTAAAGAAGAGAAAAGTAGAATTGGCAATTGTCCCTATGGGACAAAAGAGTCCAAAGTTGATTCTCACTCATCCTATAATTAAGATAAAATTATTTAGTGAGGAGTTCCCCATTCATGGACCAGTCATCCCTGATTGGTTTATTTATGGAAATTTGTAGAAGATCCCTTCTACTCCCACTCATGGTCCTTGATCAAGGCTATCAAAATTAATGGTCATAAAGATATCAAGCCATGGATAAGGTCATTGATAAAGGAAAAAGAGGAAAGAATAATAATAACTACTATAGGGCTAGATGACAAGAAGATGGATGCTCTAGGGTAGAGGTCCCAGAACCTCTAAAATACACAAAGTCATCTACCATCGTGCAATTTAACCTAGAGATAGATGGATTGGAAAGGGTAACAATAAGAAAGTCCATGGTGGGGATAGAGGAATTTATGTTCCAAATGGTTGAACCTTTCTTAGGATTAACTCTAATTGAAGGGTAGTATCTTGGTGAACAACCCATCCATGAGGAAGTACTGAGAGCCTAACAGAGGCCCCCTCAGCCCAAGTTAGAGCTGGCATCAGGGGCATGAAACAAAGGATTCTCAATTTGGAGAAATAAAAGGAGAACTTAGAGACCTAGGCCATTTTATTGATGCTTAAGGCCATAATAAACATGTCTGAAGCATATTTTTTTGATATGTTTGTTTATTTAAAATCAATAAAGCTAAGGAAGGATGCATTGAGCCAACAAAGTGAGGTAGCTAATAGACTGATAATAGAGTGGTAGGATGTAGAGGCCATAATAAGAGATCTTATTAGTATATTTTTTATGAATAAGATTCATAATTTCAATACCATTAGCCTAGCCCACCTAAACACTATACTAGGGATAATGGTAGATAAGATCCAGAGTTCAAGTGTTTGGTTAGCTGGCTTAGATAGGATTTTATAAGATGATGAAGAGCTGATTACTAGAATTAAGAATCTCTTTGGCACCATGTTTGAAAATCCTACCAATACTATAGCCTTGGGGATTATTTATGGTGTAGAGTATAAACATAGAGTCACTTTAGTGATAAAGGAAGTAAAGTGCAAAAGCCAGGGTTAATCAAGCAGTGAGAACAACAACATTTTGGATATTATCTTCACTACTAAAGAAAATATTACAAAAGCTATAAGCATCAAAGAAGAAATGGCAAGGGATGATAGATAATTTGAGGACTTAGCATACCAAAAAGATGTCTCTCTCCTAAATCTAGTTGTGGAATTGTAGCTTGTCAAAGAATAGCATCAAAAGGCTATGGAGCTTCTATAGGAGTAATAATGGGACCCTTCAACAATGGGCCTACCTAATTAATATTCCTTTTTTTTTAAACATTGTAATATTTAAAATAATAATATTCTTCTGTAAAGTCATATGCTAGTCTGTTATCATATTTACCTCTAGGTCAATCTAGTGCAAGAAAGCAAATGTATTCTAGAACTTTCTAAAAAAGGATAACTATCCTTATCTTTTGTACATTTTGTATCTTCTAGTTGACCAGTATACTACCTAATATTTCTATAAAAGTCATGTATTATCATCTTGTAAAGAGAGGGATTTTTTATAAAAACTTTTATACTTAGAGCAATTAACACAATCAAGGAATTTTACAAGGATTGTCCAAATTTGATGTGTCAATTGTTAACATAGCTTTCTCTCAATTATTGGTCCTAAAGCTTGAATTTGAATAGTTTATTTGAATTCTAAATTTGCATTTTTGATACAAGGTTACTAATTTGTAATTATGCTAAATTAGTTTAAGGATCTTGATTTTGTTTCATTTCATTTATTTTGTATTCAGATTTGCTTATGGTATTTGGGTTTAGTAACAATTCTTTAAAGTGAAATATAATTATTACTTGTATAATTCCATATTATTCTTATAAATGTTCTTGGTATGTGATGAGATATAATTTATTGCTATTTTGAATCATATATTGGTAAATATAGGTTCAGTTGTAGTTTAAACTTTGTCATGATATTTGAGTCAAGGATCATCAATCCCTTGTTTTCTTTCTTCCTTACCCTTCTTTTTTGCTTCTTTGTTAACCAGATCAATGTAGCTTAGATTTCATTATAAATATCCATTTAGATTAATCTTTTGTTTAATTTTTTATCATAACACACTAGCATTATCAAATATACTTATAATTTACAAAGAATTGGACCTTGATGGCTCCCAACCATCAATTGTTATAAATTTTATGAAACATATAAACATTACTCTCCCACTATTTCACCATAGGTAACACTAAGTTTCCCCAACCTTCTAATCATGCTCTAAATTCCTAGAATTATAAAATGAGAAGTGTTCTTTGAACACTAAGAACCCCTATGATACATTTATAGGCATCAACAAGACCAACAAGGGTGATAATACAATCTCACCATGAAAACTCTAAGCGTGAACATTGATCCCTTTATTACTATTAATATATGAATTATATCCTTGTATCTATACCCAATATGAGAGATAAGTGTGATATTACACATGTTCACTCTTGAACCATTATCAACCATGACACTCTATATAGGTTGATGATCAATGTAAGCGTGAATGAACAAAGAGTGTAAATAAAGATCACTATTGAATATTTCATGCTCTAAAAATGTAATGATTGGTATATATGGCTTTAAATCATGATGTGTACCAATGACGCCATTCAAAATATGTTTTGCCTCTATATGAGGATGATAATAAGTTGGCAGAGGATGAGCATTATATGTGTTATGTATTTATTATATATTTAATGTTTCATGAGTTGTATGCTTAGAGAAAGGATCATTGAATATATTCATTTTTCTATTATTACTTTGTTGTGCCTTTGTATTTTTGATAGATATACCCACATCAATTATGTTCTCATATATCAAATATGATATCTTATGTCTCAATTTCATGTATTTGTTTATAGTATATGTTGGTGTTCTATGGAAATCAAAAAAAGCATTATGAAAAAATCATTTTGAAAAATTTTTACTCACATCAACATCTTTAATTCAAAGGATTAATATGAGGTTGTATTCTAATACTAATGTATCACCTTTTAGGGTGATTTTGGTAAGTTAGTAAACTATCTCCTTGGATAAGTTGATAATAAAATTCATGAAGTGGGATCAAAAACTACATTCATTGTTGCCTTTTGATCATTCTCATCTTTAGATGATCTCACCTTGTATGGTAGCTTACTTGGATTCTTTGTATGAGAAGTATAAACTGGGTTGGTTTCATACTTTAGCTTATTCATTTCCAACAACTTGAACTCTCTTTTTTAAAATTTTTGACAAAAATTCATTAATGATAGAAACTTTTTAAACATAATATATTCATGTAGTGGTGGATGTAATATTTATTTGAATGTCTTAAAATTCCTTATCTACCATATGATTTTTTATCTTAGATAACATGGTCTTATATAGTAATACATATTTTATGATAGGCTCATTGGATTATTATTTGAGTTGAGAAATTAGGGAATATGAAATATTTTCACTTATGTTTATTGATAAATGTGCAAGGAAAAATATTCCAAAGGATTGAACATGTGAAATAACTGAGTGGTAAATCTTAGAACCATCTTATAGAATACTCTTTTAAAATTATGGGAGATAAATTTGTCAACAACCTATCATTGGATGAATTATCAAATCATGTTTCATGAAATTATCTCAATTTTTGCTCAAAGTCACCTTTTCCATCATATAATGTAAAGTTAGGTTCCAAAAAACTAATTGTTAAAATATATGTAGAAATATGTTGAGCCAATGGAATTTGTAGTAAAGTCTATGAATCAATTTTCTAATTAGGATTTGAATCACATTCTTCCATTTATAACACCTTATCTTCTAGAGGTAAAACAAATGCATAATTTATTGTGTATTAGGAATAGATGTGTGTTAACCAATGGTGGTGTATCAAATTATTGATTATTAATTAGCATATTGATCTACTGAAACCCTTGGGTTTCTCCCATAGTAGATGTTGGTATAAAGGTAAGGAACCCATAGATTTATAAGTTTCATAGGATTGTCCTTCAGATGCTTTCTTTATTTCTTCTCTTACATTTTCTAAAAACACATCCTTCATAGCTATATTATTTAAAATAAAACCTAATAGTATTTCATTTATGTCATCAAATTTGTTAATTGATTTTGTCATTATGGTGTTATCAACTAAAATATGGAAATGCTTAACTTTAGTACCACTTAGTCTAGCAATTATTCTAAGAGAGGTGGAAGTGACTTTATTATATTGCCTAAAATATGACATAGAAACTTGGAAGATTGTTGTCAAAAAATAATTTACAAAATCTAAAAACCTTAATATAATAATTCAAAATATAAAAATAAGGAAATAAACCATAGAAACATCTATGGTTAGGGTTTGAAATATTCAATCCATAGACATGTTTACCAATATGTTTTATCAAAATTGAAAATTTATATAAAGTATTAATCCAATTATGATAAATTTTTGAGTAAATTTATAATGTATAATAATTATAATAAATCACACATGACTAATTTAGAAATTACTATTTATGAAAATATACTAAAATAGGAAAATAAAAAATTCAAATTACTTAGATGGCACTCTAATTTTATGGACTATAGTAGAGATTTTATGATCAAATTTGGGACTATTTTATGGTTTTTTGAATTAGAAACAACACTCTATTTAAATATAGGATAAAGCCATGATATTTGAACAAGGCTAGACTATGCTATCATTTTTAAGGTGCACTAGTGTTTACTAGGTTTTTTCCCTCTAAGTTAATTTATATTAGTGTGCCTTATCCTATAGGAATTATGTGTGATCAAGGTCATTTTACTAATTTTTTAAGTCATTGTGTGCTTCCTTATTCATTTATAACCCGATCTCAATAGACGATAAGGAATAAATATGATAGATGGTAGAAATGGGTTTTGTGGTTGAATTTATGTTTTACATTAACACCCCATGTGTTGAGTGATGCCTACATATCAATACTTTGAAGAGGAATAAAACTCTCTGTATGTATCTCATGATATAGTGATATGTGTGAATATTTATGTAATGTTATATGTTGGTGCAATCCTAGTGTAATTATGTGCTTCAATAATTACTTGTTATCTTAAAGGTATAATCATACTTAGATCATGGATACTTAGGTTGTGTAGACTCATAATTATGAAGAATAGATTATTTCCTCTTAATATTTATCTAGAATAAATATGGTGTTTATAATATAGAAGCATATCTCCAACTAGTGAACAAATGAATGGAAAATGTGCTTGTATAGTAGTATTTTTGGAAATTATTTGAATGGGACTTAAGAAACATGCAAGATGACATATTAGGTGAATTTTAATTTGATAAATTATCCATTATTTGGTGAGAGGATGAAATTTATGGCTTTAGATGCTACTGGTGAGTGAGATTATCCTAAAGGAGTGGCCTTATCTTCGAAGCAAAGATAACTAAGCTAGAAGTATGAATCAATTAAAGGTTGAGCTTAGGATATTTAGAATGAGGAATAGGAATATCAAGTATCATTATTATAAATTATAATCATTTTCCACATATAAGTATAAGAATATCAATTTAGAATTATGGAATTGAACATAAGTTAAGTGTATATAAAATTATGGTCACACGTTCATTTTTTAGTAGTAAATGCTAATTTTAGTAACTAAACTAAGATGTGTGGGATTTTTATTGTAAATATACATATTCCCAACCCATAAAAGGTAGTATACTAATGTTACCATTAATATAAGACTAAACACTTGAATGAACCTATCTAAAGTGCTATTATTCCTAGACATTAGATGTTTACTCTGATTCATTCCATAAATAAATTATGAAAATGAGTTGAAAACCTATCGTTAAAGGTAATTTCACTTGAAGATAATTTTCACATGTCAAAAATATTGATCATGCTACCACCAATTACATTTTTAGCTCCCTAAACAAAACCTATATGTTTCAAAAGATTTCATCTCAAATATGGGTTAAGAAACAAAAAACATATATCACTAATGAATCACAAAATTTTCATAAGATTAAAAATTCCTCCAAGTTAAAATATCATAAACATGATTCAAAACAAAATTAACATATTACTTCCAACTTTTATATTCAAAGGTCTAATTACTATTATAATTATCACATAACCCATGAGAATTCCATGGATAGGTGTCATGCTTTGAAACATAAAATACAAAATATTTTTGGTAGTTGTGACCTTACATTCGATACATATATTAAGATACCATAATAATCAAGCACACCTTCCAATATTTATTATCACACTCTAATTTTGGTTCCATCTACAAAGGTAAAATTATAAAAATACTAATTACCTAAAAAAACTTATCAAAGAAAGAGGTACCCAAGAATCAATTCCATAATATATACATAACTAACGGAGCCTGTGTTTTATAGGATATGATTACATATCCAAAAATATATATCCTTTAGCATGACACTAATGATGGTGAATATATTGAAGAGAAAATAATTATGTATTAAACCAATTCCAAAATATTGCATGATGGGATATGCATACCCAACTACAAATACAAAATAATATATTAATTAGAATAAAATATCTAAATTATTTAAGTATGACATATATGATATAGAACCTACACTTGATCATCCCCTTGATTATATTAAAGGTTTGTTGGGACATGTTTCAAATAAAAACTAATAAATAAATAAAAATTTAAATATGACATTTATTTTTGGTACACATATATGATTGATTTTATTCATCATATACCCAGTGAATTACATATCTATTTTATATGTATATGATCTTCATGGTATACATTAGTGATATGCAAGACATATAGATTACATATGATATGTGGGCATACATATGCATGAAATTATTTTCAATCAGGGGAAACCTTTATCCATTCGGAGCATGTCTATGTTGGGGGCATATTTATCCACTTATCAGGTTATATCTTTCTATGTTATTATATTGATCATAGTATACTATTATACATGACCTACTCTCACTCATAATTTATAGAGGGCTATTTCTTCTAGATATTGTGTTTTTATATATTTTATAATGACATTAATTTATTATGTAGACTAACATTTCTTATTACATGTGTGTTTGATATTGATGATGTGACATTGTGGGATAATTAATGTGGGTTATATTTCATGTTCTATGGGCAAATTTATTTTTTCTTGTCATACCATGTGTTATTTGTCTTATAGAATATTCTACTTTAAGTCTTGTATATTTTAGGTTAGAGTCATGTCATGTCTTATGTGCTTGTGTATTGCTTTATCATGATATTATTTGTGTGCATTGTTAAATATATGATAGTTATAATTAGCTCAATTTCATGATTTATATCACACATAATTATATTATATGTAATGAAATGATTTATATCATTCATCTACTAAGAATCTCATCATTGTGTGCTTAATTAACGTGTCTACTATACATTGACATTTGTATTCCCATTGAATTAGATTACATGTTTCAAATGTGCTTGATTGATTAAAATTATCTCTATGATGACATATCTTATCATGTTTGTATGCATACTTTACATGATTATATATTTTATATATAACACATAGTGTGTAAAATATTTATTTTAAGATGAATAATTTGTACGTTTCAAACCTCATATTAAAAGGTGATATAAACTAAAATTATCTAAGATATTTAGGCCATGATGTATAGACAATTCACATTTGGGTTAGATAATGTGATTTAGAGGATAGATTGAGAAGATTGAGATATATGTTTAGCATTCTACAAGATTATGAGGAATATTTATGTATATATATATCATGATAGATAGATGTTTGAATTATATGTCATTTTTAGTTAAAGGTGGATTAGATTATGATCATGAATGTTGTTCATGAAAAAAAAATTATACTTGTATATTATGGATCAATAGGGAATGATGGAACTACATAATCACTTTGGGTGTATTTTGAATATAAAGGTTGATCCTTTTACATAAAAAATTATTTTGGGGTTCTAATTTTAAATAGGGACCTTTTTGAGGTTCCATTTTGACATACAAACCTGGTTTCTATGTTCAAAAATATAATTATTATATGTAGAGTAGTTTGATTGATATTTTTTCATAACTCAACTTATATAACTCTTTCACCAATAGTAGTTGAGGCATTAACACTCCTTAACTCATGGTTTCAATAGTTTCATCTTCTTAAGGCATGATCACCCAATGATGCTCTCCAAAACCCCACAATGGTCTCAAAATAAGTTCAAAAAGTGAGAACTTGGTTTGCATATCATTATATGTATTTTTGATTTCATGAGATTCAATGATTTAGATTATTTCAAATTTATTATCTTGATAAGGTGTTTATCTATACATGCTTTCTTATAGGGTTTGTATGGAGTAAAGGGTACATTCAAGACATACTTGTCAATACCAAGTGTATTTACCATAAGTATTGAATTACTTATTTTATACTTTAATTTAACATTTTTGTTGGTGTGAACAAGGTTATTTCCTATCTAGTTCCTATGTCAAATGTGAATAGGTTTATCTCCCTAATCAGTTTCATTATTTGATTCCATTCACACTTTATTTGGTTAAGATTACTTAGGTGTTATGAGATATTATCTCACCTCATAGGATCATGGAACTTGTCACAATCTTGTGAACATTTGGTGAGAGGTATTTAGTATAATTACCCCATATGTAAGCATATTTTGTTGAATCAATTAAATGAAATAATTCACGCATTTGCTTTGCACATGAGTTTAGCATTTTGATAAGAATACAATCTTTTCTTATCATTAATATTCCCTATCATAAATGCTTCCCATAGGGCTATTAGATTCTAGCCTAATCTCACAATTTCCAATACTATATTAAAATGGGGAATAATAATGTTTTGATTATTTAGGATTGATTTGATCTGAATGAATTAAAACTAAGGTTAGTTTAGATTGTGTACAATACAAAATTAACATATAAATCTAAATTGAAAAGGGAATAGATTGATATTACACATAGATTATTTAAAATTAAAAAATCAATTGGGGAGATACATATTAAGAATTTTTTATATTATGTTAGTCACAAAATCATTGATTTTTAAAATGCTCTGTGTATACTCAGTCATTATTCAAATCAAAAATAGTGGTCTAAACCTACTAACATTTAGTAAATATTTACTACTAAAGATATATAATAATTCATTATTTTTAATATCATATTTAGTATTATTATAGCTAGCTTAAATCCATGTATTTGCATGAGTTTTAAACATATTGTATATTTTAGGAATGAAACATGTAACCATGGCAATCGTATCTTGGATTATAAAATATAAACTATTAGCATTCATTATAGTCACGTTAGGGTTTTACTTAGGTAAATAAGGGAAAATTATAAACTACATCTAAAATTCAAATCTTGATAAAGATAAATATTAAACCCTAAGAAAGTATGAAATTTTAAAGTAGAAGAAACCTAGGGATTTTCATGCTCAAGTCAATTATTAGTTTCACAAGTATGTTTTATTTATTTTCAGTTTATGTGATCTAAATGAAATAAAACTAGGGATGATTCATATTGTGTAAAATATAGTCATAACATACAAATATAAATTCGAAATGGAATAGATTGATATTGTACTTAAATGATTTCAAATTTAAAAATCAAGAGGGGAGATATGTGTTATAATATAGCTTGCATACCCTATTTTTATAAACTATTATATGTTTTCAACAAGCTTTTATACTATTTGGATATACTTTTTAATCTATTATTTTTTTGGTACTACACTAGTGATGTCATAAAATAATTCAAATCTTGTTTAGTTAGTTTTTGTTGACATTTGACTAAGTACTATAGCTATATTGTATGTGTAAATATGTTGATTTAATTATAGCATTTATTTTATGTCCTTGTAATATTCAATTCAGCTATATTATGATATTGTGTAGGTGATATTGATGCCCATTTATAGGTGCAAGGACATATACATGAGGTAGGATGATGGTGGAATTTGGTGGTCAAGGGATAAGGAAAAGGGGAAGTGAGTAGTCGGGTAACCCTAACATAGGTAAAAAGAGTATTTTATATGAGTTGTTAGTCATTAAGTAACATCTTGTTAATTTTTTTATTATTTCACTTTTATCATCTTTTTCTATTATTCTCATTTTCAATCATGTTTTAAAAAAAAATTGTTATGAGTTCTTGCATGCCTTGATTATTTTATCATCTTGCAATTGGATACTTAGAATTATTTGATTTATTAGGTTCAATGTCTTATTTTTTTGCTTTAAGCTTATTATTCCTTTTGTCTTATTATCATGTATTGTGTTGTGCATAATATTTAACATTATTTTTTCATAGTCCATCACTAGACTATAACCAATTGTGCCCATAATTTTTCATGAATGTTTAATAACAAAGGTAGGACCATTGAGTTTTATCTTGAGTAACATAAGATTACAGTTGTTTCCAATAGATAATCTTGCATCAGATGTTTATAAATCTTATAAATCTGATAGTGTTTGGCATGCATAAATAAATGACTTTTTGTTTTGTTTTATAGCCTTGATGTCTTGGTAAAGATGTTTAGTGTTTATCTTTGATGTCTTTTCACCCATGATGGGGCCAAAAACTTGCCATGGCATTGGAATTAGTTGAATCAAATATCTTAATTTTTTTAATAATGATATTTGGATGGGATCATGGGGTTTTGAATCCCAACCAAATAGCCATTATGACCTAATTTTTTATTTGAAAAGGGTTAATCATTTTCATCCTTTAATGTTGGCACATTTCAGGAAATTTTGGCTTAGCTACCAAAATATTTTTTTGAGGAGGTAGTTGAGGAGAAGCATGAAAGAGGATGGAAGAATATTTTGGAGAAGATTGGAGAAGACTAGGGAGAGAAGAGAGAAACCCTATGAGAAAAAATGGTAGCAGGAGAAAGTAATGGAGGAGTGAGAATGTCTTGATTAGGTCATGGCTATAAAGGAGGTTAGGCATGGCACTTGGTGAGGGTAAGTTTTGTTTATAAGTAAGTTTTGAATATTTTTCTCTTCCTATGATAACAATGAACCAAGTATGTTATGTTGCTTTCTTTTATGAAAAATAATGAAGGATTTGTTATAAATTTTATAGATGCAAATAATAAATAATTATTTTTAGGTTGATAAGGAAGTCAAAAAACTTCCTAATGAACCTCAAAAGGTTATAAATTGATTCTAAATTTATATAACACTGCTATTTTCATAATGGGTTATTCTAGTTTGATTATCAACTATTTATAATTCTAGTTTTTTTTTAATTTTATAGTGAAAACTTCATCTCTAAAACCCTTGAAATATTCCTTTCATTTAAGTTGTCTATCCATATTAAAAATGCCTAGATTAATAATTCTTTGCTTTGTTTACCTGGCCATAGGGTTTAAGTTTATGCATATTGATTTATTTTTGCATTTCCATTTTAGGGTTTTCAGTATTTTGACCCTATTAAATAAGTCATCTTTATTAAATGGTTGGGTTTTTATTTTTATTACCAGTTAGACCAACTAGTGAGAATGGAATTTGGATATTATTTTATTGAAGAAAATATTTATTTTGTGTTGGGTTTAATCACCATCAACAAAAATGTTTGGGTTTCTATTTATTTTTCTTGCCTGTAGAAGTGGATGGACTGAGTGAGTTTTGGGGTTTTATTAACCTAATGGTTCACCATTTTTAGTGAGATTAAATTACATTTTGATAGATGAAAATTACCTGGTGTTTATGAGTTTTTAAAAATATGGTTTATTATTAAAATAGTGATTCTTGTTTAAAACTCTTATGATTTTATTTGATATTATTTTACATCAATACCCTTTTAAAATAATTGTCCTAGCCAAATAAGGGACAGATATAATGATTTTATCACCTATTGTGGGTGATGAAATGACTATAGATGACTAATTAGAAAAATGACAAGACATCTAAAATATTTGGTGTTGTGTTATCTATTTTCAAATACATTCTTTATGAGAATATTTATTATTTATTATTGGTTGTAGTAGGTGATTTTGTATCACTTGAATTTATGGATTTATATGTTGAAAATATGGTACGCATGGAATCTATGATGAAGGCTGACAAGGTTCAACTGAATATGTAGTTGATACCTATAAACCTGTAGAGGTAAAACAAAGGCTGCCAATCCTTATATGTTTGTTGGTAATTATACTTGATTTTTTAGTTGTGTAATGATTATTAGTTGAATAAACTATTGCAAAAAATTAAAAATGACTTTTATCCCTTATTTCTCATACTCTTGTCACAAATATATAAAATCCAAATTCCAAATCCTAACTGATGACTGGCAATGGTAAGAGACATTGATTAGTGGATCATATGATAGGTCAGGTTAGGATGAATCATGTGGAGAAGTTATATTACTCATTTGGTTATTTGTGTAATCTGATGATTCATTATATTATTTACATCCTTTTATCATTTATTATTATTATTATAGCATTTTTTATAATGCAAAATAACACTTGGTTTGACATAAACATGGCTAAGTTAATATTGCTATTCGTTCATTTATTTTAGTATTATTTATATGGTTAAGATTGCATAGTAGGTTGTATAACTCCATTGAATTTGAAAGGTTACTCCATTTACAACTTTCATTATTTTTTGTAAATAAATGAATAGAGTTGTTAGAATGTTAACAGTTCATTTGTCAATTAACTATTAGTGGTTAATAATTTGATTTTACAGTTCATGAACTAATCTATAAGACTGAGTTATTGCTTATGTATAAGTATAGAATTTATAACTTCTATAATTTTATGATAAATGGTTGCACTTACATACTGAATTCAAGTTGTTATATATGAATAATTGTGAATTTTATAATGATGTACCATCACTCTTGAAACATAAATTATAATTTATTTTTTAGTCATGTTGGTGTGAAAATTTGTCAAATGGACAAATTGATGATTTTGCATCAACAACATATGGAAAAAATTCCCCATCTCCTATTAGTAGGCAATGCTACCTATATTGAAATCCAAAATGGGAAAGCAAGAAGTATTTACAAAAAAATAAATGTAAATCATGTGGGTAGTACTTTTAACTTAAAATTATAAAAAGGAGTTTTTAGAAAGGAATGTGTAGAGGGAGTGAGAAAGATGGAAGATTTTTTTAGGAAATAAATTTTCCAAGTTAGAAACTAATACTAGATGAAAGCGATGAGATAAAATTTGACTTTCAAAGAGAAAAAAATTCTCTCATTCAATGGGTTGAAAAGATATAATCATATCCTTAGGGATATGAAACTTATGCTAGAAAACTATTTAAATTTAATAATAGAAATGAATAACCCTCTATATTTTCTAATAGAATAAACAAATATATTATCTCTATTCCCATTGAGATTTTCACATGTTATAAATACAAATTACAATTCTAGATAGAAATTTTGTAATCTAATTTCTTATTCTTAACAGTTTTAAATTTTTGGTAATAGCAATAAGAATCAAATACATTGAATTAAGCAAAAAAAAATAATTCAAAAGAGATTACTAACATAAAGTTTAGGAACAGGTCTTTGTATTGATTTCAAAAGAGTAGAATGTTTGACCTCCCTTCATAAATCTTTGACAAAAATCTATCTATTTCAAACCCTAAATATGAATCCCTAACTTGTATTTATAGGCTAAAATAGGTGGTTATGGTGTAAAACCACCTATTTTGTCTTTTTACAAAGTTGAAAAAATACCAATAAGAAATTACAACTTGAAACAGTTTAAAAACATTTTAAGCATTTAACACCACTTGAGAAAAACATTTGGAGTTTTTGCACTGCTTGAAAAATCACATTATCAATTTGCATAACTTAAACAAGCAAGTTGGCAAAATTACAAAGATAATTTATAAAATGATAACATACATTTACAAGGGGAAAAAGAGTGCAACAATACAAATTAGGTAAAAATGAAACATGAGAATAAAAATTAGGAACACTAAAAATAATTATTCATTCTTCTTGTTTATATGTTGATAGTTCTTTCCTTTCATAAAGTCATCAAATATTTGGAGAAGTGTCATGATCAAATCATCATCTTGTCCATTTGTGTACCTGTAGGAAATATCTATTGAGTATTTTAACTCTTTCATTTCCTGAAGTTTGCTTTAAATACTATTTATCCTCACATTTAGATTATCCACAGTCACTTGGCATTTGGATAACTAGTGAAGTTCTTCATGACCAAATGTAGATATGGGGTTGATAATGACCTGAATTCACTCTTTGAATTTTCAAATCATGGTTTCAATTAAAAACATATTCCCATTCTTATCTTTGTCATTGACAAAAGGATAATTCAATGTATTGACCTCAATGTTGATTTCCATCATTGCATCACTTCCAAGTGACCTTACATTGTTAAATTTCTAAAGACACTCTTGAAAAGATTTGATCTTGAATGTAGTAGTCCATAGAAATTTAATCTAATAGATGATCTCTTCCTTAGTGATAACTCATTTTTTAATAATGTCAATAGAAGAAATTTTTGAGAATTCAACCAACCTAAGAATTAAATTCTTCCCAATTTTGTTTCTCTTTAGCATATGCACTTTCCTTTATTGTTAGATGTTCGTATTATGACTAGATTTTAGAGAACAATATTTTCCTAGTGATAATTATTGAGATTCCTTGATTAGTAACCTTTTAAATCCAATCTTTCACTATGTTTCCCATTTGACCTACCTCTTTTACTCTCTCTAATGTCTCAGCATGAAGACTCTATGAATCAATAATTGGTTGAATTGGTCCAATCAATCTCTGTATCATTGAATTCAATTGTTTGACCTTTTCTTTTATTTCATCCTTATTTGCCTAATATTTATCCATTTTTTTCAAAATGGTACCAATCACCAACTTTACATCTCCTTTCATTCCTTCTCTATTATATTTTCCAAAATGGACTGTGGATACCTAGTAGACTTTAATTTTGATTTCTAATTTATCTTTTTCAACCATAAAAATTTTTGCTTCTGCATCTGTCTCTCCTTTTTCAACTTTTACCATTCATGAAATTTTTCTCACTTCCTTTGGCCTCTTCGCGAAAGAAAGTGTCAAAGTTACAAATAATATCTCCTTAGGTTCAATAAATTTTCTTATTTTTTTCATGACTAAGGACAACCAATCTAAAGTTGTCATGCTTGAGGAAGGAGGTGGGATAGAATTTGAGACTGGTGGAATAATCTTAGATAGAGTTGAAGAATGTGTTTTCTCAATTGGGGCACCTTGGAAATATGTTTCTACTTATTTTTATTTATTGATTGTATCAATAGGAGGTTTTGCAAAGGAGATGAGAGGCAATTAAATATTTGAGGGAGAAGATGAAGAGATATGAGTAACCTCTTATAATGGGAAATAATATGACATAGGTAACATTGTATCATTTGAAGATAAAAAAATGTTGAGTCATATTCTCTACCAATTCATGAGAAAATGGGAAACTATCAATGAGAAATATTATCTAATTTTGACCCCTAGGTAAAAATAGGATCCCTATAGTCAAAAAATTGAACATTAGGTGATTTATTAGGTCCTAATTGAGTCTAAAATACCTTATTTTCATTTATTAAAGTAAATCTGGAAAGATTAAGATAAGTCTCTGTTATGTGTTTTGGTCTATTTGGGTCTCCTAAGTCAAAATGGGTAAAAGGGTCATTTTTTGTGCCTTAAAAAAAAATTAAAAGGTCAAAATAGGTCAATATGGGTCTTAAAATATGTCATGGTATAGAACAAGGAGTTTTAAGTCATAAAATGTCAGTTATGATCAAGAAAAGTCAATTTTAAAGGCTTCTCAAGAAATTACAAGGGAGGAGAGAGAATATGTAGATA
This sequence comes from Torreya grandis, assembly GCA_037957365.1. Classification (NCBI taxonomy): domain Eukaryota; kingdom Viridiplantae; phylum Streptophyta; class Pinopsida; order Cupressales; family Taxaceae; genus Torreya; species Torreya grandis. Next base: position 3,166,943 of record JARHVA010000611.1, on the reverse strand, counting down.
AATTATATTATTAGAATGATAAAGTGTTTTTAGGTCCATCCTAGTGATTCTCTGGTAGTTAATAGGTTAGAGGATGTCAAAAATGTCATATCTCTCCTATCGACTCCTTCACAAGCTCACAGATAAAAATGGTTTGAATGGTATGGACAAAAGAGAGAAGTGGGAGCCTAAATTTTTTTCAATTGATTATAGTCTTGGTTATATTTAATATTTAATAAATTTTTCTTATATTCATCTCCTTATCTCTATAAATAATTGCTAAGAAGTTAGGGGTCTAAAATCAACTAGTCAACCATGACAGAGATCTTTCTTAAGCTTTATAGGTAGAATGGTGGAATATTTTCTTAAGGAGAAATTTTGTATGGGTATTAAACAATATTATAAATTATTATGAAGTATTTTTTAATAATTCTATGAATTTACAAGTTTGAAGAGATAGTCATATCTCCATTCACCACCTTGGATTGTGTTCTATGTGTTTTTGCATACATGTTGTGTTGAGTGTTTAAATGTGTTTTTCAAAGACATTGAGATATTTAGTTCATGTTATATCATGTTAATTTAATGATAATAATGTCCTCTAAGCCTAATAGCTATGTTTCACTTTTTAAATGTTTCAAACACACAAGATTACAGGTGGCCACCTATAGACTTCTAGGTCTATCATTCTATGAAACTTTATGTTGTCAATATTGATGGAGGTTGCCAAATAATGTAATTATGGTGATTTTTTGAAAATGAAAAAATTATTAGATCATTGTAATATCTTCCAAACATCTTAAGCTAAGTAGTGGCTAGTAATATTGCTCTTAAGAAAGATCTACAAGAGTGTATTATAGATAGACAATGACAGAGGTGGTGAAGTTCCTTTAAGATGATATGGATTTTGAAATGAATTAAATAAATATATCTCAATGGATTCACACTTTAAGACACCTTTTATTGTGGAATAGTCCTAACTCCTAAGAACACAATCAAACTACCTAACATAGTCACCTATAGAACTGTAGGCATGGTCAAATGAACAACAAGAGTTGTGAAGTGTTTTAAGAAGCTAATGAAGCTGAAAGGAAATGAGAAGGACTCTCTTGATATAGGATTGACATTGTAGGAAATATATGTTTATTTAAAATACCTACACTCAAAATTAAAAATTAAATCTCTCAAAAATACCACACACACTTAGTAGTTGAGGCTTTGCCTTGAAACAATATATAATGATAGAAAGATTGAGTTGAAAAGTACTGAGAGAGTTGTATAAAATCTCAACATTATGGTAGATTCTTTGATAGATTTTGGAATTGGTCTTGGAAACCTAATATTTCATACACATGGTCATTTATATTTAAAACACTACTTGTATCCATCCTGGTACAAATTTTATCTTAATAACATGATGGTGGAGTACAAAGGAAAAAAAGGCTATAAGGAATGAGGCCTAATTAGGGATTTTGGTAGAGAATAACTAGTTGGGGATAGTTTTATAACTCAAAATGGATTTCTTAAATTATTATATGAGTCCAATATGACATCCATTAATTTTGGATGAGATGGAGTAACTAAAACCATGTTTTGACACTTGTGTGAAAAATAGGCTTAAGGAGATGAAGAGCCTTCTAAACACCTTGCATGAGAAGGAGGTGATGTTTCAAAGAAACCTATTATATTTAACTGAGAGGTGTAAAAAATAGAGTAGATAGGTATAATAAACTTATTTTATCACCAAGAAGGCTACTTACCCTTCAACATGTCAAGAAGAGGAGTTTTAAAGGGCTAGTCAAGGTGTCAAGTAACATTTCAATGCCCATGCCACTTAGAGGGTTATAGAATCTAAATAGTAGAAACACATGTCATCTAAGACCTATTTAGGTATTTCCCTAACTCTTCTATTATTTTTAACTCATATTTACACTTGTATATACTCTCTCTCCTACACACTTCTCTTCTCCTTCACTTTCTCTATATAAGCAACCACTTTTGGCTTGAAATGTATCCTCCACCTAGGTATGGTAAATCCTTGCTCATTTATTCTACCTCTAATTAATAAAATATATAATATTTATTACCTCATTTTATTACTTCATGTATTTATAAATCTCTAAATGTTTTTTATCAAAAGTATATGTATATCACCCTATTTATGTCCTATTTATCTTGCCTCATGTGGTTGTTTCTCTATTGCAGGTGATAGCTGGTGTCATCAAGTGTGTCTTATGGGTTTTTAAGTGGAATTATTATTCCCTCTTATTTTTATAATTCCTTAACCTTATACACAAAATTTATGCAATATGTTCATTCTAGGATGTGTGTATGTTCATGTTGTCTTGTAGGTCTTAGTGTATTGTGCAATGTGTTATAGTGGTCAACAAAGTTTGGTGCATCACTATTATAGTTAGGTTTATTTTATTTATTTCTTCCCTTTTCCAAAAAATCAAGTGATATAATAGTGAAATTTATCTTAAGTGATTCATCAAGGGGAGAAATTCCTTTAATCGAGAAGTTTACCCCTATTATAGACAACCCACAGGTCTAGGGGTAATACCATGTTTAACCAAATTTGGAGAGGTATTAACAACCTTCTCCTTGGATGTAAAATTTGTTTATAATATTTTTGGAATGCCTGGTGGGACTTAAGGTCCAAAAGAGTGGTATAAATTTTGGTGTGTTCTACTTATCAGCTTTTGGGAAGTGTTCAAGAAAACATCAATGGAGGCTCTAAATGCAATCAGTTAGTTATAATCAACCCATATACTTATTGTAAAATAATTTTCTAAAAATATTTTTTAATCTTACTAATTAATTTGGTATGGCTAGATATGAAGAGATTACCTACTATACACCTCCCTACTAACCTTTTCATGATCCATACTATGTTTTTCAACATTCCTATTAGGGTTGTTATCATCCCTATGAGCCATGTCAGCCCTTTGGTTGTCCTATTCCTTCTCCATATGTTCATGATGTTGTTGAGTAGTCTTATGAAGAAGCATATGAATAAGGTTTTCATAAATAAAAATATGTGATTAGTACTCTTGAATAAGAAGTTCAAGATCTCAAAAGGTAGCTTCTTGGAGACACTCTTCCTTAAGCTAGGCCTCTCCCTCCTCAACAAAGCAATATCTCATCATTTTTGATGCCTTCTTAGAATATGATTCCTAATTATATGATGCCAAATATTGTGTAAGAATTTAAACCTATGCAAGTATCTCCCTCCCCTCTCTAATAACCCTCTTGTATTCCATATCAATTTTCTTGTGCCCTTTATCCTAATAAAACCAATCACTACCCTAAATAAGAGCCTCTAAGAGAGACAATTTAATATTCAAAACAGCCTAATAGATTCAAATTTTTAGATTGGAATTGAGTAGTGAAGTCTTGGGGAAATAAAGATGAAGAGAGTGAGGACCAAGAAATTGATGTCAAGAAAGAAAACATTATGTTTTTTCAATCCACATTGCCTTCTCCCCAATAACCTATATCTTGTCCATCTTAGAGGTCTATCTAATAGGATTTTCAATGTAAAAAAGAGGCCTTAATTGAGAAGGTGGAAGATAAAGTTATAGCTATTGAATATCTTTAAGAATTTTATGAGAAATGTGAGGTGCTTGTTGGAGAAATTTAAATGTCTATAGCCCAATTGAAAATGCTTTCCCTTCAATAATTCCTTCAATAATCTACCATTTAAAAATCCCTAAATTGAAAGAGTATTCCTTCCATCCCCATGCCCATTCATGAAATATCCACCACACCTCATACTTCCTGTCCAACCCATTAACTTGTTCACCACCCTCCCACCTCATCCCTTCTTTAAGGAGAGCCCATCTTATTAGAGACAATCAAATAAGATCAAGATAAATTTATAGCTAATGAATAAGATGACTCAAGTGATTATGATGAAGATTTTACTATAGGGACTCCCCTTGGTGAAGACAATCACAAGTCAACCTTCTTGAGTGAAGAAAGATAAGGTATATATTATGTTATAGTTGTTCACAAAGATCTTGATCAAGACATGAGAGAGAAGGTTATTAAGAAGGACATCACATCCTTTGAGTTAGTTGATATTCATGAGAATGACCAAGAATTTGAATCTAAAAATACAATTGAAGATGGAGTTATTGCTATTTCTATGAAACAAGATGATTTATGGAAAATATTCAATGAGATATGTGGAGAATTTGAGGCCTTTCAAAATCCTACACCTATTTTTTTTCAAGTTAAAGACAATGATGAAGATGGGGTTGAGTATGAAAAGCTTTTTTAAGAGCTTGACAAACCTGTAGCTGATAAGAAATTTGACATTACTCAAGATGTCATAAATGATTAAATAGCATACTTTGATGAAACATCATTTGATCACTTTATATCTAATGAGTATCATTATAATATGATTTATTCACAAGAATAACTCACCTTCATAGGTGATATGTTTACAATTTTTGTCATTACATTTGATGTCATGTCAAAGAGAGTGGCAAGCATGAAGGAGTTGAAGACACCAAAGATAAGGTTCAAAACATAACTTGATACATGCACTCTTTAATTTCATGGACAAAAGTATGGTTCCATGTTCCCTTTTGTTTTAGGAGCTAAAAGTTTGATTCAGGTTAGTTTGTATATAATCTAGTTTTCTTATGTTCTTATTGTGTTTCCTACATGCTTGTTAGCACATGTGTGTGTATTCCTTTCTTTGATTTTGTGTGTGTATTCATTTTTTATGTTGTTGAGGTAATAAATTTGTCTTTTTGGTCAAGTTAAAAGGTATGATTATGTTGTCTCAGAGTGTAATTGACTCCATATCCCAATGGAAGGACAAGGCTACTGGTCTAGTCAGCATAACAGGCATGTCACCCTTATGAGTCACTAATTTTTTATCCAATTTTGACCATACATATAAATAGGATCCTTATATTTAAAAATTTATCTTTAAATTATTTAGGAAGTCCTGTTTGAGTCCAAAATACCTTACTGTCATTTATTAAGGTAAATTTAGAAAGATTAAGATAAGTCTCTTTTATGTGTTTTAGTCAATTTGGGTCTCCTAAGTCAAAAAGGGTAAAAATGTTTATTTTTTGTGCCTTGAAAAACATGTAAAAGATCAAAAAAGGTCAATATTGGTATTAAAATATGTCATGGTAAGGACCAAGGAGTTTCAAGTCATATAAACTCAGTTATGATCAAGAAAAGTCCCTTTTAAAGGCTTCCTAAGCATGTATAATGTGAGAGGATAGAGAATATGCAGAAAAATCAGTTTTTTATAATTATTAGGTGTTTTTATCTCCATGATAGTTATTATCCACTAGTTATAATGTTATAGGAAGTCAAAAAAGTCATATCTCTCCTATTGATTCCTTCACAAGCTCACATAGACAAATATGGTTTGAATGGTACCACCATGAGAAAAAAGGTGGGATCCTAAAATTATGGGAATTTATTATAGTAATGGTCAAATTAAAACTTCATACCAAGGAGTTTCAAGTCATAAAAACTCAGTTATGATCAAGAAAAGTCCCTTTTAAAGGCTTCCTAAGCACGTATAATGTGAGAGGATAGAGAATATGCAAACAAATTAGTTTTTTAGAATTATTAGGTGTTTTTATCTCCATGATAGTTATTATCCACTAGTTATAATTTTATAGGAACTCAAAAATGTCATATCTCTCCTATTGATTCCTTCACAAGCTCACATAGACAAATATGGTTTGAATGGTACCACCATGAGAAAAAAGGTGGGATCCTAAAATTTTGTGAATTTGTTATAGTATTGGTCAAATTAAAAATTTAGGCATTGGTTATTATTTTCATCTCCTTATCTCCATTAATAATTACTAAGAAGTTAAGGGTCTAAAATTAGCTAGTCAACCATGACAGGGGTCTTTCTTGACCTTTCCAAGTAGAATGGTGGAATCTTTTCTAAATGATTAAGTTTGTATGGGTATTTAAAAATATTATAAATTATATTTAATTATTTTTTAATATTTCCATAAAGGTACAAGTTTAAAGATACAATCATATCTCCATTTACCACCTTGGACTATGTTCTATGTGTTTCTACATATAGGCTGGGTGGAGTGTTTAAATGTGTTTTTCAAGGAGCTTGATAGTTTTAATTCATGTTGGATAATTTTAATGAAATTATAATAATTTAATATGAACCTAATATTCATGTTTCACTTTTCAAATATTTCAAACCCATAAAAGTATAGGTGTCCACCTACAGACCTGTAGGTCTATAATTCCATGAAACTTCATGTTGTCAATATTGATGGAGGTTTACCAAGCATGTAAGTATGGTTATTGTTTCAAAATGAAAATAGAAATGTATTAATGGAATATATTATTATTTAAAAATGAAAATAGAAATTTATCAATGGAATATATTCTAAAAACCTAAAGCTAATTAGTGGCTAGTAAGACTTCTCCTAAGAAATATCTATAAGAGTGTATGTGTAGATAGATAGTAACAAAGGTGGTGAATTTCCTTGAAGATGATATGGAGTTTAAAATGAATTAAAGAAAGATATTTCAATGAAATAGAATTATAAGACACATATTATTATGGGAGAGGACTAATTCCTAATAACATAGTCAAACTACCTAAGATAGTCACCTAAAGGACTGTAGGCATGGTCAAGTGAACAACAAGAGTTGTGAAGTGTTTTAAGAAGGTAATAGAGCTAGAAGGAAGTAATAAGGACTCTCTTGATATATTATTGAAACTATAATACATATATTTTTATTTGAAAGGCCTAAACTCATATTTCATAGTAAAAACTCTCAAAGGGACCGCATATAGTCAGTAGTTAAGACTCTGCCTTGAAATGGTATGTGGTGATAGAAACACTAAATTATAAGGCACTAAGAGAGGTGTAAAAACTCCCAATATGATGGTAGAGTCTTTGAATAATTTTATAATTGGTATTTGAGACCTAATATACCTAATATTCCATACACATGCTTAGTTCTCTTTAAAACACTACCTATAGCCAGCTTGGTAGAGATTTTGTCTTGACAACATGAAGGTAGAGTATAAAGGGAAAAAAGTCTACAAGGAATGAGGCATAATTAGGGATTTTGGTAGAAGATTAATTTTTAGGTATAGTTTAATAAATAAAAATATATTTTTACAATCATGATATGAGTCCAATAGGCCATTCATGAAGTTTGGATGAGCTAGAGTAACTAAAACCAAGTTTTGACACTTGTGTGCAAAATAGGCTTACGGAGATGAAGAGCCTTCTAGACACCTTGCATGAAAAATAGGTGATGTGTTAAATATAACCTATTGTATTTAGCTAATAAGTGTTAATAATATATTAATTTGGTATAATAAACTGATCTAATCACCAAAAAGGTCACTTGTCCTTCAACATGTCAAGAAGAAGAGGAGTTTCAAAGGGCTAGTCAAGGTGTCAAGTAACCATTTTAACTCCCACACCACTTGGAGGGTCAAATAATATAAATAAGATGAACACATGTCATATAGGACCTATTAAGGTAGTTCCCTATCTCTTCTCTTAGTTTTAACTCATATTGACACTTATCTACACTCTCTCTCCTACACAATTCTCTTCTCCTTCACTTTCTCTATATAAGTAGCCACTTTTGGCTTGAAATGTATCCTCCACCTCAGTATGGAAAATCCATGCTCATTTTTTTTTACCTATAATCAATAAAAAATCTGATTTTTTACCTCATTATATGACTACATATAGTGATAAATCTCTAAATGGTTGATCTTATCAAGTGTAGATGTATATCACCTTATTTGTGTCCTATTTGTCTTGCCTCATGTGGTTATTTCTCTATTACAGGTTATAGTTGGTGTCATTAGGGGTCTCTTATGGGTTTTTAAGTGTAATTATTCTTCCCTCTTAGCCTTAAAATTATTTACCCTTATACAAAACATTGATGCAATAGGTTCATTCTAGGATGTTTGTATGTTCATGTTGTCTTGTAAGTCTTAGTGTATTGTGCAATGTGTGGTAGTGGTCAACAAGTTTTGGTGCATCACCTCTATATTTAGGATTTTTTTAGTTATTTATTCCATTTTCCAAACAAGTAAGTGATATAATAGTGAAATTTATTCTAAGTGATTCATCAATGGGAGTTATCCCTTCAATATAGAGGTTTACCCCTATTATAGACAACCCACAAGTCTGGAGGTAATCTCATATTTAACTAAATTTGGAGAGGTATAAATAACCTACTCTTTAGGTGAAAAAATTGGTTATAATAGGAATCTCTTGAGGAATTAAAACATTGGGAGAGGAGGAGAAATTTTCACCTAACCTATTTATTTTTATTTTGATAATCTTTAATGGTTGAACATCTTGTTGAGTAGTTTTATATTCATGCACCTTTTATATCATCAGGGGTTCTCCACTAAGACCTTCTTTATCTGTGTTTTCTAATTCATCATGTTTCTTTTATAATATACCAAATTCATCTTTCCTAAAGAGATGTAGGGAAATAAACATCCACTCATTTTCTCTTTAACCACCTAAGAGTTCTATAAAGTACCATTATTATTCTCCTTTTGAGAGAATTAGATTCCCTTTTACCTAAATGGACTATAGGCAATGGATTTTTTGTGATGCTTTCTTTTTCAAATATGGCATCTAATATAACCTCATCATCTACTAGCTCCTTTGGCACTTTGATTATGCCAAATTTGACTATTTATTTTATGGTAAATCATGAATAATCTTTGATCCTTTATTCTTTTTCATCATCACAATCCATCCAATAGTCTTCAAAATGTGGAAAATGTTGATATGAAGGTCAAAGATTGTGCTCAATTAATCCCTTGTGGTCAAATGCAAACCTAATTTCAAAAGTCTTGAGGATGTTATGAGACATTATTATTCAAATATCTTGGCCTTTATCAATGATGGACAAGTATACTTTCCAATTGAGATTAGAAATTTGACTCATGTTTTATATTGGATTATTAGAAACTTATGTGTTTCAACAAGTTCTCTCTTTAATTCCATAAATTCCCACTTATCATTGACATATCATGGGATCATATAAGTAGTAACCTCACAACCACTAATTCTCAAATAACTAAAAGTTAGGAACTATATGAACCAATTTTCCCATCTATCTCTGTGGTGTATGATATTGATATTCTCATGTTGAAGAGATCCTTTTCAAACAACTAAATGGCAAAATGAACAAAACAATTATTTACCCTTTCAAAGTGATGAGCATTATCCTTAAATGCAATCTAAGGATATAAATCATACACCATTACTTTCCCAAAATCTTTATCTATATGCAATCCATTAAAATATCTTTGACTAGTTATAACATAATTGACATATGAAGTTATATAGATTTTTGACATGACTTTTACCTCCATGATTTGTTCGTGAATTACATCATTGATTAACTATCCCTAATTAATATATTACTTATTTTAGAGGATGATACAAATGAACCTATACATCCATGTCTAAAATTTCTTTATTGTTTGACTTCCCACTATACTATGCAACAAAGTTATCATGTCGTTTATTTCATTTTTGAAATTAGACCTTCAATATTTTTTGGAAGTTGTGTGGAGGAATGTTTTATCTTAGTCAACCATGAATTATTGACTTATTTATAAAATTCCATACTATTTTCATCCCAAAGGCTTTGATAAGACTCATAAGTTATATGTACAAAGGATTTATGATCTACAAGGCAAAAAACATTGATAATTTTCTCAGGAACAAAACTCACTACCAATTCCCCCTATGAATCTCTCACTTTTATTGTCTCTTAGCTATAGTTATTTTCCATGACTAAGACTAGCTCAAGAGATTGTAATGACATTGGGAATGCTACTACATGTATTAACCCACTGTCAAATATACTTCAACTAAAATATGGCGTATGTACTATGTTCATTCTTTTCCAAAACTTGTCTAAGTCAATGTGACCTAGATCAATGTTTGTAATATTTCTAACATTGAACTCTAGTAGAAAAAGAGGTGTCATGCCCTGAAATTGATACTTTATGGTTTATTTTTCTTTACTTAGAATTGTTTTTTTTTCTATATTAGAGGATGAAAATATCAACTTTTACAAGAAAACTCACAATTGAGATATATTTACAGAAAAACTTTTTATTTGTAAAAATGATGAAATTAAATAACTTACGCTAAAATAAGTTATTTAATTATAATGGGAGTTTTTACTCACAAGTTATCTATACAAATTACACTAGCATGTTTTAATGCTACATGTATGAAATTCAACTTTCCTCTAACCAATTTCCCACTTGCAACTATTTATGTTCAATCTCTTTGTGTTGTTATTTGGCAAATTTCCTCAACAAATAGAAATGAATTGAAAATAAATTTTGAAAATTTCATTCTCAGTTTTAAAATATTTTCCCTTGTTCTCTATTCTGCTAAAATATTAAAAATTAATTAATAATTTATTTATGCCAAAAATTCAAATTTTTAATCTCATCGAAAGACATATGGTTTTTTAATTTTTGGGATAAAACTATTTAAACCATTATTTTTATTTTCACAAGATCAAAACCCCATAAAGTATTCCCTTTTTATTTTAATAACTCTTAACTTCTTCTATGATGTAGTTTTTTGAAATTTCACTTTCTCAGGGGTGTCACATAACCCATAAACTCTTTAATTTGAAAATAAAAATGATCAAAATATGCTCTTGTCAATTTTATACCTCATTTTAACCAAATCCATACAATTCAAATTTTGCCCATATGAAGTCAAAAATATATTAACTTTTTTAATAGCTCCCTCCACTATCTAAGTTGTACCATTTGAATTTGCACAAATAAAAATTCAAAAACAATTTTTTAATTTTACCATCTTCTCTTAACCATACAATTTGATTTTGAGCAAATGAAGGTTTTAAAAACAAAAATTTATGCTTGCTTTTATTTTTTAATCACCTACCTTGGGCATATGGATAGCCATACGATGGTCATATGACTCATAATTTTGATGTAAAAAACCAAAACAAAGTTTGAAACTACTAAATTTTGTCTTCAAGTAAGTCATATGATGGTGCTTGGAAAGGAAAAAGGAAAATAAGTAAAAAACAAAATTAATAAAATTGTAGTTTTTGACTTCGTCATTTGGTAAGGCATATGGCCTATGGTTAGGAATAGAACAAGAATCTACTTTTTTGGTTTTTTAGACTCTCAATTCTTCTTTGGCATTGCCCCACCTATTTAGATTTAAAAAATTTAAAAATATTTTGTCTTTGCTTATTATTTTGAAAACATCTATGGATTTTTATGGCTATTTGGCTATTAGAATTCAAAAATCTCCTTTATTTCTTTTCTCTGGGCACTCTTGCATGGCCTTTTTCTAGCTGAAGAATAAATTAAAATAACTTATTTTTCATTCACTTGCTTCCCTTCTATGAGTTTGAGTATATTTCTTCCGGTGGGTGATGATTAAAAAAATACAAATGGAAATTCAATTTTTAATTTGTTAAAAATTTCCAAAGTCAAACATGTAGGTTGAAAATATTTTTTAGAAGGGAAGACAAACTTCATTTAACATGCCCCATGAAAATAATTGTATTTGCATGATTAGTGGGAAAATTAAATTAGATTGCATGCAAGTTGGAAAAGGAGATTTGAATTTGCAATGGCAATTTGCACCATAAAAAAAAAAGCAATTGTAATGTGGAGGTTTGCATTAACATGGATCAAGGAAATGTAATTTCCATTTACATGATTTAGGGAAGTGTAATTTGGATTTGTATGACTTGAAAAAAGAATTTAGAATTGAAAAAAAAGGGGAAACTCAAAATAAATTCATAACTTACATGAAATCTCAAATTGATTTTGTAATTTGCATGAAAACTTAAATTGAGTTTGCAATTTACATAAAAAATTTAATCAATTTTAAAATTTTCATAGAAACATAAATCAAATTTGCAATTTACATGGACTAGAAAAATGATTTTAAAAATTACACAGAATGGGAAAAAAAATTCAAATTACATGGGAACTAAAGACAAATTTACAAATTGCATGAAACACATAATTGAATTTGTAATTTGAACCGAGTAGAAAAAGGAAATTACAATTTGCACAACTTTTAGAAAAGCAACATGTGTTTGTAGAATTTATAAGAATTTAAATAGAATTTGTTAGTTAAATAAATGTTAATGGATTTTTTAATTGTAGGATCAAATGTATTACCACACATCCAAACAATCTAACGAGTTCAACACTTACTTTTCGGTTGCTCCATGATTTTTAAAGGATCATATCCCTAAAACTCTTAGTTTTCCATATGTTGAATAGATATATTTTTGTTGCTCACCTTTATCCCAAAACTCATTAGATAATCATTTGCCTTTATCATGATTCTTATATACACACAATATTTTTAAACTTTATTAGTTACTAAGGCTTTTTCTCTTGCAGGAGCTTATTGAGTCTTAGTCTCTTTAAGTGCATGTCTTAAAGGGTGCATCAAGAAAGAGGTTGACAAACCTTTATTGATTTTTAGGATTATTAACCCCTAAACCACTACCTAAAACCACTATAAGATACCCTTATCCAATTCCCTAAGTAATAAAAACCCACTTATACATTCCCCTAAGCAATTCACTATCCAAAATAACACCTACCTAATTAACACCCTTTTTTCTTCATTTTCCTACTACATCAGCCTGGTTAACCTTGTTGGGACTTAGTACACATTATATAACTTTGTCAATCCAATTGACCTATTTTGAGACATAACAAATCTATTTTATGCCAAATAAGGTTGACCCTACTAACCTTATTAGCTAAATTTCTAAGAGGGTTTAGGGTTAATCCTTGGCTATAAATACCCCATTCAATTCATTTATAAATAGAGGATCATTAAAATACACATCATTATAGCTCACAACTTTCCTTATACTATCATTTAGAGGATGCATTGCTTAGGTCTTTGCCTTGAGTAGTAGGACTTGTATTGTGGAGGTCTTAGATGCAAAAAATAAATCTTGTAACCTAGAGTTGATCTATCCTTCTAATCCTTACAAGACATAACAATATATTTAAAAGAACCATCAGCTAAGAGAGATATTGAGGCACAATGGGTTCACTTCAATAAGGTAAATATATTCCTATCCATTCATATTTTGATAAGTAGATGTAGAATTAATGGATTAAATTGTATCTCACCTTGCTTAGATTAGTTATATATTATCTTGAATATAATTATATTTACTTATTTATTATCTTCCCCATGTGTGCCATGAGCTTTGGTGAGCACTAGATTATTTTGTATGTTTATTTACTAGATTAGCTTATATATTTATTTATTAGATTAGCTAATTTTAATTTATTGCATTATAAGACCTAGTTAAGGTTATTACATGATTAGATTCAACTAGAAGATTTGAAAACCTCTCCTTTTCTATTATGTAGAAATAGATACCTTAATTAAGTTTAGCAGATCCATAATTGGTCATGACCCTGATTTAAAAAAGTATTACTAATCTGATTGTTATTTGATTACCTTCTCTAAGCTTAGATATTATTGAGTAGTATAACTTTTAGATCTATCTTATTTCACTTGCATACATTTTGGTGAACCCAACGTGAATTTAATCTTTATATATTTTTAAATTTTATTTACAATCAAATGGATTGAGCTTGTTGACCTAGTTAACACTTTGTATGTAGATTTTCAAACTTTGTCAAGCTTGTTGGCCTAGTTTGGCTCTCTATGTTTAGGTTTTCAAACTTCATCAATCCTATCAACCTAGTTTAGGCTTATTTGCGTACAATTTTTAATTTCATCAAACCTATCAACCTAGTTTTTCCTTCTACATAAAAGATTTTTAGTCTCAACTAACTTGATCATATTAATCAACTTACTCTTTTCTTCATCTTTTTTATCTAACTGAATCACTGTATTTGATTCTATTCATTTTTACATTTTATTTATGGCTAACTACATTAATCTAATCAACATAACATTATTTTCTATTATTTATCAATTTTATTTACACTTAATCAATTGGCTCAATCTTGTTTAATAATAATATTTTATGTCTATACAGGTTCAAAAATTCATCTAGACAACCTAGTTAAAATAGTAACTCAACATCTTTAGGAAAAATATTGCATCGATTTGGTAAACTTTAACTTATCTATCATGTCTACTCTAACCAGATCAATACTTTAACTTTGTCAAATTTTAAGTAAATTTTGTTCCTACCTCTTAAGTTATAATTTAAATTTAGTACCATTTTTACCATTGTTATAATTCTATAAAATTGTACTTACATAGTCAACTAGATCAGTCGACTCGATATAGTTCTATGTTTATTTTCTATCAAAAAAATTAACTCAACTTGCTTGATTGTGTTTTTTATGGCCTATTTTTATAATAGATTGAGTTGATCTACTCGACTTTATTCTATCTTGTTTGCTTAATTTGATCAACCTATTCAATCTTATTTTGTTTATTTCACTTTCTAGTTCAATCAAAATAAATAAACCTAAATTTGATAGTAATTAAAATCACTTTATTTTCTAGTTGATTACATGTTTATTTTCTTTCCAAAAATACAACTTAGATTTATAAATATTAATTTTTCATTTTATTAGCTTTTTTTAGAAAATGTGTACCAATAATTTTAAAACCACTTAGCAAATGTCTATCATTTACATATATCATGGTGTGAGAGGATTTATTTAATACTCATATCCATAGTACATAGATAAACATGGTATTTAGTTTCCATGTACCTCACAATATTTCAAAAATGCTTAGGATTTTTCTTTTATTAAACTTTAAGAATCTAGTGATCTATCTGATTGTGGGGTACATCGATTAGGGATTATCACCAAGATGATACTTCCATCTTACATTTGAAACCAAATTTAGTTGGTTATGATAATGGTACTTCCTCCATAGTTAATGCTCTGAAATATTGATCCAACACTATCCAATGGATAAGCAAGTATCTTTGGCACCCTATACTTTCAATCATAATGTTTAGTTCAACTTCTTAATATTATTTTTGAACAAATTAATTATAATCTATTTTGTTTCTTATTTTTTTTATTCTATTTTTTAATCTAGATTGTATTATCAAGTGTTGATATAAAATTTGGGTTGTGTGTTTTAACTAGATTGACTAGTTCAACCTAGTTACATGTGTGCTTGAAAATTTATTTTCTATATTTAAAACTAAATTATCTAAAATCAAATTATTGAGAATTTTTTTCCAAACTACATAACTCAGTTGACTAATTCAATTTAGTTTGATTCTATCCTTTTCTATTATAATACTATCCTAAATAGATCAACTAGCTTGATAATATACCTATTAGATGACTTAGTTTATCTTCAGCCTGGTTTATTTCCTACCCAAAAACCAACTACATCAACTTGGTCAATTTTGTACCTTCTAGATAACTTATTTCATTTCTATATTGTGTGATATTTTTATGTTCAAAAACAAACTATATCAACCTAGTCAATTTTGTATCTTCAGGATGATAGTTTATTTTATTACCCATAGCTAGCTTGGCCAATTCAGTCTAGTTAGTGATTGATTTAGTTTTATTCTATTAAAATGTCTCCTAAAAATAATTTACACATTATTATCATTATTCTTACCTTATTCTACATCATGAAATCATCTATAAAAATCTTCCTTAATAAACCTCATAAACCTCATGTTAGTTCTTCATCCTTTAAATTGCATTGAAAGTTTTTGGAAGAACTTAATTTGATGCCTTAAAAAATTCCCCTCTTATGGAATTTTTTATAAATTATCTCTATCATCATAAATTCCTTATGAAACAAGTAAAAAACATCTAATAACCATAATCTCATGATCTAGAAATACCTTCTAACAATCCTCCACTTATAGAAGTCCATAGAATTAAAATAATTTCCACATCTTCAAAACCATCTATAGAATTTATCAAATATGACATGATTAATGATGATACTCTTTTTTATGTAGATGATCATCCTCTCTTTATTAATATAGGAATCAACAATACCCTTATTTAAAAAAATTAGTAGATAAACATGTAGAGGATTTGACAAGACCAATAAAAATCGACTTGGTTGTATTTGGCTCCTACTTACCATTGGACCCAAGACAATTCACACTAAGCTCATGGTTCTTGATCTCCCCTTATATTACAACCTACTTCTAGGTCACCCATGGACACATTTTATATATGTCATTGATTCTTTAGATATTTAATGTATCAAATTCATACATAATGGAAAATGTTACAAAAATGAAGCTAATCCCAATATTGATATTGTATTTAGACTATTTCCCATGTCAACAGTCCACCTCTACCTAATTTTTTTAATATGAATTCTTATTTACATTTTATTCTCACCGATTCATATGATGATGAACCAAATGAATTGTTAAATACTTGTAATACCACTCGATTACCTCATTATCTAGAGAAATGGCTTCCTCCTTATTTACTTCCATGTGATCATACCATTCCCTTACTTGATGATACTAATGATACTCCCCCTCCATGTAATGCATATGAAGCTTATTACATAGAAGATGATTTCACTTGTAATGAATATGGGGTGGAAAAACTATTTGAGGATCTGTTAACTATGTATCCTTAAAAAATTATAAACCTAGGTGTTTCCATCACTAATCCTCCTATGAAAACTAATGCATGAAATATTTCTCAGACCTATGAATATAATTATATCATGGCCCAATCCAAATCATAAGATTTAGATGTACAATATTATCAAAAGACATTAGCAAAAATACATGCCTTTAACCATGATGTTCATGTCATTCATATATCATCTGATCTTGAATTAGAATTTTAAGGTTATGTACCACCTATTAATACACCATTACTACATACTCCATGGGTAATCGAAGAAATATTGACTAGGGCATATTTGAAACTTTTTATACAACCCACTTTACCAACCATAAATATTGTTTCCCCTTCTTACACTTACACTAATCAATCTCAATTACCACCATCTAAATCTATCCAACCAAACTTGATTGAGAAAACTCTTCCTCAATTATCACATAAAATACCATATATTAAAAAAACCAATATAATTACTACAAATATGGTTGACTTAGATCAACCCAATCTCACCAACACAGAATCTACATCCATTACTTCACCTAAAATTAGCTTAGATGCTAAAATAACTAAAGTGTGATAAATGCATTCTAAATATGATAGAAGACATAATCAAATAATTGATATTGAAGTAGATATAAAATATTATGGACCTTTACCCATGTTCCCTAGTTATGAATCAATCTTAAAACTCCTCCATGTTAGAGAACCTCAACTTCCACACCAACATCATAAGCTTGACAACTTTCAGCAAAAGGTTCCTTTTTTTAACAATTTTATTGCTTGTGTGGACCTTAAAATAAATCCTTTCCCTTCCTTCACTCTCTCTCCATATCATTTCCAAGATGTAAATGCAATTCTATCAAATAAACTACAAAAAATGAATATGGTACATATACATGTCCTTGACCAATCACCATATCTAGAGAACTCACTCTTGAAGAGCATGAAAATTTTAATCTTTTCTTTAAAAAATATCATGAAATGTTCACTTGGTCATATGAATATACATTTTGAATTTATATTAGTATTATTTCCCATAATATCATCACTTACCTAGATTTAAAACATGTTTAACAAAAGCAACAAAATTTCCCTCTAGAGATTTCTATGTTATGTCATAAAAAATTGATCAAACTTTTAGATACTAAATTTACTAAACCTATAAATTACTTAGAATGGGTCTCAAAAATTGTCTATATTTTAAAAAAAATTAACCTTGGTTATTAACATATGCATCAAATTTTGCAACCTAGATTCAACATGTCCTAAAGATATTTTTCCCTTGCCATCAATATATGTCATTGTAGAATCCACTACTAGTTACCAAACATTATCATTAATGGATAGTTTCAATGAAATATAACCAAATTCACATGACTCTAGAAGAACATAAAAATATTCACCATATAATAGGGCACTTATTGTTATGTTATAATGTCTTTTGATCTCAAAAATGTTGGGGCTACTTATCAATATGAAATGACATATATCTTTCATTATATTATTCACAAAATCATAGAAATCTTTGTGGATGATCTCACTACCAAATATAAAATCCATAAAAATCACCTTCATGATTTAACTATCATCTTTGATCGACTCATTAAATACAAATCTAGACTTAACCCCTTCAAATGTGTGTTTGGTGTTACCTTTGGTAAACTATTGTGTTTTTTAGCCTCCTAATGGGGCATTGATATTGATCTAGATAAAATCAAAGATATTATCAACATGATTATTCCTTATCCTATTCTAGATATATGGCTATACCTTGAAAAATTTGAGGCAAATTACCATTTTGTTCTAAAAATTCCCTAATATATATACTCTATTAATTTCCTTCTCAAAAAGGGTAATGCTTTAAAATGGATAGATTCATGTCAAAAATCATTTTATAACATGAAATAATCTTTGCTTCATCCTCCTAATCTTTTCCCACATTAAAATGATCATCCATTAATTCTATATACATCATCTACCCCCATATTAGTTGGGTCAATGCTCTTCCAATAAGACGATACTAGTAGAGAATATGTTATCTATTATATCAATCATATTTTAATCTCTTTCAAGAAACACTATACAAAAGTAGATCATGATTGTTTGACTATTTATTTTGTAGCTAAAAAAATCCATCATTATATGCTTTATCAAACTACTTATGTCATTGTCCATTATGATTCACTTTGTCATTTATTCTCTAGAGCTTTATTACTTAGAGATATAATTGGAAAATGGATGGTCCTATTGATGTAATTTGATCTTTGAATTGTTACACAAATTGTTTTTAAAGGTCAAGTCATCGTATATAAACTTATAGATGCCTCCCTACCACTTACTAATCATCTTTAAGATACTCTTCCTAATGAATAAATCCTTTATATCAAAGGTCTTAACTAAGTAATCTCACTCAAAGATTACTTCCATAATTTCAATACTAATCTAAAAGTAATTAACCATGAATAATTTGATCCTCCTACAAATAAATCTAAAATAGTCATTAAAGAATTACCAAAATTTATAATTGACTTACATGAATACACTAAGACACTTCACTTTGATGGTGTAAAATGTCTTCAAGGATCTGGGTCAAGTTGTATCTTAACAAACCCACATGGTAAAAGCATACCTATAACATTTTGATTAACTTTTGATATCACCATTAATATGTTTTAATATGAGGCTCTAATACTAGGCATGCAAGCCAAAATCATTCTAGACATCTCATATTTACATGTTTTAGGTACTTGCAACTCATATGTTGTCAAATTAGTGAATATTATCAATGCAAAAGTGAAAATCTTATCACATATCATCAAATTATCAATGCACTTGCTAAAGAGTTCACTTATTTCACTATCAAACCAATCCCATGAGAATAAAATGTTATAGATGATTCTCTCACTTCATCAAGATCATTATTACATCCTCATAAATTATACATGATTCTCAATTCCTTATCCAAATGAGGAAGTCACATTCGTATTTAATAAAGAAAATTTATTATCTAATTTGTCACATAGAAGTTGTCACTATCCAATAGAGATCATGGTATAAAAACATGATCCAATTCATCAAACACCATACCTACCCTCTAGAATTAGATTCTCATGAAAAGACTCATATTCATAAATAAGTATTCAAATATTTACTCGAATACAACACTCTCTATTATATTAACATATAAGGCACTTTACTATGTTGTGTAATGTCAAAAAATGTCACTACTCTAATTGAACAAGCACATGGGGGCATCTATGGTGGTCGTTATAGCAGTCACGCTATAACCTTCAAATGCCTATACATGGGTTACTTTTGGCCTAATCTTAAAAAAACATGCCATTAATTTTGCTAAAAAGTGTAATCCTTATCAACTTCAAGATGATCTTATTCACTCTCCTCTAACTAAACTCTGATCCATGGAGTTTCCTTGTACATTCTTTATGTGGGGGTTATATCTCATTGGTAAATACCTAGTTCATAAGATGGTCATGTGTTCATTATCACCACCACTAAATATTTCACTAAAAGGGTAGAATGCATGTCTCTTATTAAAATTACTTACATTACCATTTTCAAATTTATTTTCAATTAAATTGTTTGTCATTTTGGAGTTCCTCATAGTATAATCTCTAATAATGGTGGTAATTTCAAAAACAAATATATGAAATAATTATATGTAAAATTTAAAATTGTGTATAAATTCTCAACACCTTCTCACCCTTAATGTAATGGCCAAGCAGAAGCCACCAAAAAAATTATGAATAAAATATTTCAAAAGACTATTAGATAATCTCATACTAATTGGCATTTACAACTCTATTATGCATTTTGGACTTACCGCACTAGTATATGTACTACTATTGGGGCAATGTTATTTTTATTAGTATATGGTTCTGAATCAGTCTTAACTATAGAAGTTGAGCTACCATCACTACAAATTTTTCTTCATGGTATTATTCCTAATGAGGACTTACATGAGACCCATCTCCATGCTTTATATTTTTTGATGAGCATTTATGGTTGTATTACAACATAATCATCAATACGAATTTAACATTTCTAAACAACATAACAAAAAATTCAAAGTATGAACTTTCAATATTGGTGATCTAGTTCTTAAAATAGATTATACACATGAAAATGAAGGCAATTATACCCAAAAAGGTGGGGTCCTTACCTTTTCAAAGACATCCTTCATCCTAGTAATTATAGATTACAAACTAATGAAGGACATATTTTCAAAGAACCCATTAATACTCATTTTTTACAAAAATATTTTGCTTAAATATATTATGCATATTTCTATATATTATAAATCCTAACACTTCTTGTAGCTTTCCTACAAATACATTTAATATGTAACAGTACATTACTATTAATAGTCTTATTTTCTATCATTGTTCCTTCAATATATCTTTATTGTAATGCCCAAAAATTTTGCCTCAAAACCCATGTATATTTTTATTTTATAAGTATTATTTAATTATTCACTAAGGTTACTTAATGTTTAACTATTTGATTTAGACAAGGTACAATTGGAGTATAACACACAAATTATTACAAAATTTACTTAATACATTTTCTTGTCTCCATGATGCCTATCTAATGATTAAATTATAAGTGTAAAAGGTTAAAATCAAATCGAAAGTAGTATACTGATTAAGGAAGTGAGACAAATCACATTATTAAGGAATATTATATTATAATTTCTTAATTTAAAAGATCACAAATTTAGTCACACCTAACATGATCGATACCCAAAGGAAACAAAAATATTTTGAATAACAATTAATTAACATAAAGTTATCACTTTAAGGCTCACCACAAGAGGGTCTTCTAACTCTATACAACTCTACTCTTAAACTACTAAATATAAGGAAACCATCTAATTTAAAGTGAAATTCAAGGATCAAATCAAACTTAAATTAAAATTAAACATATATATCCAACTAAAGGTGTATGAGCCCAACATGAAGGAAGATGATGAACACCCATAACCTATCCTAAAAACCTAGACCTGATGCCCCCACCATAATTTCGGTAGCCTACATATCCACTTCATGGAATCAGGTTCTAATGTAGTTCTCCTCACACTTATGATGGCCTCTTACATGAGATATCATCATTGAACAAGATTTGGTGATCTAAGACAACAAGGGAACTAGTGCATCACTCAAGTGAGATTATAAATCTCTAGTCATCTATTCTAATAAATGACACAACTCAAGGTCACCAATCATGATCTATGACATCATGAAGTGAAAATGCCTATCTAACCACTTTCACATAGTGTCATGACAAGAACAAGCATGAATAAGAACTTATATC